>WBNQ01018298.1:52612-81456 GCA_013401375.1 Spizella passerina
ACACTGTGGTGGTGTTCACAGGGGTCCCAGGATGAGGGAAGAGATGAGAATCTCGACTCCATGTTTCAGAAGGCTGATTTATCATTTTATTATATATATTATATTAAAAGTAAATTATATATTAAAACTATACTAAAAGAATAGAAGAAAGGGTTTCATCAGAAGGCTAGCAAGCAATAGAAGGAATGATAATAAAATCTTGTGACTGACCAGACAGTGTGAGACAGCTGGACTGTGACTGGCCATTAATTAGAAACAGCCACATGAGACCAGTCAAAGATGCACCTGTTCCATTCCACAGCAGCAGATAATCATTGTCTACAGTTTCTTCCTGAGGCCTCTCAGCTTCTCAGAAGAAAAATCCTGCCAAAGGAATTTTTCAGAAAATATCATGGCTACAAGAGTCACTGAGAAGATAGGAAGGAAGGAAGACAGGAAGGCTACAAGAGTCACTAAGAAGACAGGAAGGAAATCCCACTGATCTTTTCCCCCCAGCCAGCTCAGCTGGTGCAGACTGCCAGGCCCCCACCTTGCATCAGACAAGCCTGTGTCAGCAGGGAAGTGTTAGCTGAAACCACAGAGTTAGGTCACCAAACCAGCACTTTCTAGCATGACTTCTCCTCCAGGAAATATTGAACTNCTGAGAAGACAGGAAGGAAGGAAGACAGGAAGGCTACAAGAGTCACTAAGAAGACAGGAAGGAAATCCCACTGATCTTTTCCCCCCAGCCAGCTCAGCTGGTGCAGACTGCCAGGCCCCCACCTTGCATCAGACAAGCCTGTGTCAGCAGGGAAGTGTTAGCTGAAACCACAGAGTTAGGTCACCAAACCAGCACTTTCTAGCATGACTTCTCCTCCAGGAAATATTGAACTGCCATGTAAATACCTCCTCAAAACAAAATCCTCCCTATCTTCCAATAAAAATTAAAGTGGCTAAGGAAGTAACTTTCTCCTTGCTATTCATGACAGGCTGATACAAGGTTTATTTTTTAAATACAGACTCAACTTTTGTCCATATTTAACACTTAAAGAGCAGGCTTCTTTATAACACTACACCGCACATGCTTGAAGTGCAGAGATGGGGACGAGCTGCCTGCCTCACTCGGGTGACAAGGGACATCTAGCGGCATCGTGGCTCCCAGCACCACTGCCCTTGCTCGGCCTGAAGGGACAGCAGACACAGCCACTCACCTGTCCCCCACGGTATCCCACCCCAGCGCAGGGAAAAGCCACGGCTGGTACAGGGAGTGACAGCCCTCTGCCTTCCCCAGCCTCACATCCCACCTCTGTGTGCAGAGCTACACTCCTGTGCACCCTCCTCTCTCCATCAGCTCTGCCCAGCTTTTGCAGCTCTGCTCCCATTAATTTCCCCTAATAATATAATCATATATTATAAATATAATAATTGATTTTCAGTAAGAGGCTGGTTATCTCAGTGGCAAAGGCCTGCTGTGGATAAGAAAGCATGGAGCCTGTTCCCTTTATTCAGAAAAATAAACTGCTTCAGAAGAATACCTCTCTATGTGAAAGTAAAATAAATCAGTGCATGGTTAGAATAAGACTCTTGAAAATTGCAACCACATCTCCTGGAAAAAAAATTATTTTGTTTAATTAAAAAAAATAGTAAATAATGGCATTACATCCAGTTTAGGTATTTACATCAGTAATAAAAAGTCAAGACATCGCCATTGGAACAGATCAGTACATACTGAAAGATGTGAGTTTAGATTAGGTAAGAAGAAGAAATTCTTTACTGAGGTTTCAGTTGCACAGGAGGAGTTTTGATGGTCCTGTCTATCAAGACAGCATCAAAATGCTGCTTTTATTTATTTATTTATTCTTTTTGCCTGGTTTAGATTTCTCTATCCAAACCCCAAAACACTACATGATTGAAAGAGTAACAGAGGGCTGGAAGCAGTGCTAAACCTGGTGGCAATCCAAAGTTCTGCGACTTTGATTTAAGAGACCTCCTGCGGTTGTGGTCCACCTGTGCCTCAGCCTGGACTTGTCACATATGTTTAAGAATAGCTGATTTATTAGTTTTCCTTTCGTGTTCTGTTCCAAAAATAATGAAGAACATTTGTGGCTGAGAGGAAGTAAAAAACTGGCCTTTTGGGAGATGCAAGAAACCCACAGAAACCCTGACTCATCAAACTCACTTTTAGTTTGTTTGGCTGCCTCCTATCCTTCCCTTTTTTTTTTCCTCTGCAAAATTTCCCTGATCATCTCTGCCAGGTTTATTGCTTTACCCATTCACTGTCTTTCTCCTTCTTCTGAAAATCTCTTTAAATTGTTTCCTTTTAGACTTCTTTTCTTCCCTGGTTTCCTGCTCCCCATATATGTGTCCCCTCTACCGTCAGCTCCTGCAAACATTGTAACCCCCTTCTCACAGGAAACATTTAAAGAAACAAACTTGTCTTTTCCATTTGCTATTCCTCTTGGGAAAAGAAAAACAAAAACACAAATGATTTTTTCTATTAAAACATTTCACTGAAATTCGAATAAAACTACATCTATATGTACAGCAGTAGATTATCTCCTTTGTCTTACCCTCCCCTTTTTTTTTTTTTTCTTTTTTTCTTTTTTCTTTACTGAGTAAAAGTGCTGTGTGGACTCTGTGCAGCAATATGTAAATCACCATCTTGTTTTCCCCAGAGCCCATTGTGGCTATAACAATAAGAGTGTCCCAAATACATAGCTGGCAAATTGCTACCACAACTGAATGATTAAAGAACTTTCAGGCAGCACTTCATGGCACGCCACTGCTCAGAGCATAAAACCTCCTCCCCTCTTCAAGCAGCCAGCCCAGGAGAGACACACAGCTTTAAACCAACATGAAACAATTAGAAATGTCGGAGCAAAGGTAACCTGAGGCTTACCTGAGCTCAACAGAATACTATTTCGGTATGGAAAAAAGGACTAACAAACGGAGATATTACTGCTAAGTAGCCAGACGGTCAGCAGAGGGGACGCTGGTGTGTTTTAGGCAGCGCTCAGAATGAAGCTTAGGGGATGGCAGCCAGCAGTTGGCACTGTTGCTCCACTGCAGAAGGGACGGGCAGCAGCCCGGGGAGCGCAGCCCAGGGACAGATGTCCCGAGGAGCATCACCCGCAGACACAGCCATGGCACACGCTGCCTGCACAGGAGCACGCCCACGTGAAACACAGGCTCTGTGCGGACATGTCACAAGAAAGGAGGAAAGACTTCCATCGTGCATACCAACACCACCCTCGCTGGCTCAGACACTGCAAGTGCAAATCTGAATGTAATCTGTTGGTCAGGGCAGCTGGGAAAGCATCGCTGCCCTGAGAAAGAGTTGGGAAATCCAGACCGATGTGTCACAAGGCAGCCAATGACAAAGCCCTTCACAAAAGCAACAATATACTTCCAAACTCACTGCAAGACCAGAAAATAGAAGCCTTCTTCTATTCCCTCTCCTCCAGGGATTTGCAGTTTGCAGCACTGCCCACAGTAGTGACAGGTGGTGTGGATGAGTGAGGCAAGGCCAGAAGAGGGGATGTCACAAAGGAAAGACAGCCCTTGCAGAATATGCTGATATGAATAAAAAGGCTTTTGGTAATTTTCCCCATCACACAGCCCTTCGGTACCTCACAAGCCTTGGAAAAGCCACAGAGTAGCAAAATGTAAAAATTAATCTTGTGGCTTTACAACTACCTTACGTGCTCCCCCTGCCTCCTCCCAAAAACAAAACAAAACAAAAAAAGAACTCCAGCTGAGCAACCAAACAAAAAAGGCAATTAAACTACTTACTGCAATTAAACTGTATGGCAGGGATGGGAGAATCTCACTGGGGAAAAATACTACCTCCATCCAGAGAACTGCTCCTCTTGGATTTCAGTACATGTAGTATATGTCTTAGCAAAAATGTTAAATAACAAAGAATATATAAAGAATTAAATAGGAACAAGTTAAATTTAAAAATATGAGAAGATAATCAGTTGGAAACACCTAGGAAGTGAGAAGAATAGAACTTAAAAAACCAAACTAAAACAAACCCAACCACATTTCATTGTGAATCTGTGGAAAAGGAAACCACTTCAGTACTTCACACTGGGAATTTTATCCATCTCCAAGTGCAGGAGCATGAAAGCTTGTCTGAAGAAAGGGTAGGTGTCTGAGCTCTGCCTGAGCTCCCTGCTCAGCACCAGAACTATTTCATCACTAAGGGTTGCTCTAAAATCAAGGTTATGACTGGCCTTGAACACACAAGACAGGCAGGCAGACAAAAGTCTGGTCTAAATGGATTAGATGGTTAAGGGCAAGAGGTTCTTAGTCTTTCTGCTGGTCACTGGTTTGAGGAGGGGAAAAAGACTTCATGATAGGAAAGAGAGAAGGACACAAAGAAGATAAAGAATTGTTGAGAAATAGCAAAGAAACATTCAAATAAATTAATCTGGATTTCCAAAAAGAAAATTGGCAAAGGTGCTAGAGAAGAAGTTTCCCAGTGCATTTAAAAAAAGCATCCAAGAACAAGAAACAGCTTTGTCTAATACTGTGCCACAAGAACTACTTGACAACAGGAGCAGCAAAATCCTTCCCTGCTGTGACTGCAGCAGCAGCAATTCCAGAGCACATTCCAGGGGGACATGTATACACTGCATTTGGTTAAAAAGCCTGAAAAATAAGTAATTAGTTCCCTTAAATTGAGAAAACTATGCATTTCCTAGAGAGGAAAATAAAAGGAGGCCGTTTAGCAATGCATTACCATGTGTGCCTGTTGCAATGATCCTCATCAGGGAGGAGCAGCCCTTTGGGAGCTGCACCTGAGCTTCTCTACCTGCTATTGGCACAGCCAGAGAGTTTTCTTTGTGTGACTACATTCCCTCACAGAGCAAGCTTACCACCAACCATATAATTTTTACTATTTTGTAAATTCTAAAAGAAAATAGGATGATATTAATGATCCTCCTTTAATCTCCCTTCAGTATTTATTTACTGGGTTGTCTCACACTGCTACCTAGAGTTATATACATTCTCCTTAGTCACAGCAGCACATGAGCATCTAGATAAAGGTGGTACAGTTTTGTCTCTTTTAGTTTTACCTGACACCAAGGCCCCAGTTATTGTCTGAGAGGAGGTGATATATTACTGCACAAATCAATGCACTGCATTGAGAAACCAGCAGCTGACTTCTGCACGTCTGTGTCACACAGCATTGTCTAAGCCATGAATGCTTCACATATTCTTGGCATTCACATAAAAAAATTCAAGCAACAAGGCCTAAATTCCTTGTGGTTATTTTCTGGGGTCTCCACTTGCAGAGAGAGAGGCAGAATGAAACCCATCAGGCCTGTCAGGAAGACTGCATCAATTGCATGCCAGTTTTGTCCATTGAAGCCCCACTACCATCACAGGGTTTGCTGTACAGACTGAGATGACTTTGCCTGTATCCAGTAATAAAATTTGGCAGTTTGTTTCACAAAGGAAAAAGGGCACAAGATGCCTTTAGCCTCATTTCTGAGTCTGTCCATCACTTTCAAGGAAGATGCATCAGTTTTCTTAGTGGAAAACTAGATGCCTCTAGTTACAGGGAAACCTGGACCCTAAAATACCACCACTAGACATCTCCCTTAGCTTTAGCAAACCAAGCAGAGGTGCTCCTGTAGCCCTAATGGCTTCTTCCAGCCAACCTATGCAACACCACCAGCCAGGGAAGTAGCAAGGACTCTCCAGGAAATCTACAATTTTATAGTTTCTGGACCACATTAGCTGCACCCATTATTTATGTGCTACAATCACACCCCGTGCTTAGGTGAGACATACCTCAAGTGTTCACAGCTGGCTGAGGAGAATGGGTCCATTCAAGCCTGGTTGCAGACTGTCTTTGCCTTTTTGAGTGCATGGGGAAAGCCACCAAGATGGATCTGTCCCAATCCTGATTCCATCAGGTCTAGAAATTTCCTCTGATTCCCTAATAAAGAAGTAGAGGTTCAATGGGCGTAAGGCAAAGCAGCTGTAAAGGGAGCAATGCCTGTGTATGCTCTCTGTGAATGGCCCTCACCTTTCAGAAGAGAAAATCTTACATTCCCCACATCCTGCCTGTGACATGAGGTTAGATAAAATATGTTTAGGAGGCATGGCCTGGCCTGTAGCCCAGCTGTCTGACCACAGTAACCATACTCTTTCCTTATAAACAGGACACTGTTTCTACTGGGTATCTGGGATTTGCCAGTTCAGTTTTATTCAGCTCACTAGAATGATTTTTTTTGTTGCTGTTGTTGTCATTGTTCTTCTTAATCAATTTTCAAAAATCAAAGCAATGGCTGTGGAACACTGTTCAAAACCACTGATTTTTCTGTAGCTTTGGTGAAACATGGAAAAATCATCTTGAAGTGGGTTGATTAGCTACCAGCAAAGGTTCTCAAGGAAACTTCTCTGAGAAATGCAGTCATCTTCTGAGACTGACACCCACTTGCAGCTTGTGTCATAGCTCACAGAACGAAATCATCATCATCACTTCAGGCATTTCAAGCTGAGATAGAAGGACAGCTGAGAGCTGAGGTAAGTTCTGCTCTAGCAGAGTGTCAGGAGAATATAGTTAATGACCCCAGGGAGGATTTTCTTTCTGGTCCCCAGTTAAAGCAACAACCACTAACCTCCCGCCTGATAGTTTTCACTCCCCATTCAATAACCTCTATGTTTACATTACTCATCATGTAAATTGCCTGGACACAGTTACAAATATTCCATTAATAACCACCACAAGATCTCCCGCTGTCTTGCTCTGCTCAGGTATTCCATGGTTGACTCTGGTCCACACCCATAATTGCTCACCCTGACCTGAGTGAGGCTGCAGAATCACTGCTGCTCCTGATCTGGATGGATGGCAGATCACAAGAACCCACTAAGAAAACACAATTTGTAATAAACCTTCTCAGATTCCTTCCATTCTCACACAGTGTCCAAGCTTTGCCACCTATTAAATACCATCAGTCAGGACACTTTTAGGTGCTTCTAATCTGTCTGGTAGGGTAAGAGCAGAGTTTTTTGTCTTTGGCCAGAAAGGCCTCTGAGTCACCTTCTGAGGCATGAGTTGGCTTTCTTCTGTGCTTTCTCAGGAATGCAAACATTCTATATTAGAGCATATATAAAGTATACACAATGGAGTTTTTGGGGGGTTAGAGCAAAAAGTAATAATTAAACTATGGGAAGGGAGGTTCAGAAGGGGTGTAAGGGCCTGCTTTCCAGCAGTAGGGATGATGAAGCATAGAACCTGGGGTGGTGTGGGACCTTGAACCCTGGATATCCTCGAGGACAGGTCATGAAAACAGTCATGAGAGACATCTGCCTGCAGCTGATTCTCCTTCTGAACACATGCCCCAGCCCCATCACCTGTCTGTGATACCTAAATGTCACAGAGGGAACAGCCATGCTCCTCGAATTTAAAATGAGATATATTCCTCTGGGTACTGTGACAGTAGCATTTCAGGGAGATGCAGAAACTATCTCTCTTTCAGACCCCAGCTGGGGTTATTTTACAAGGACAGCTTTCCAATCAAAAAGGGGGCAGAGCTGAACTATTTCTCTGCCAACTCCACCCTCCATGAGCATATGCCAATCTCTCTTTGGACTTTGTCCCTGAATTGGAAAGGTAACCAGAAAGCATCAGATAAGAAACTGGACACATCAAAATAGTCAAACAAAGCCTGAAGGACTTTGACAATAAACACGCATGGAGTGAAGACACTTTCACACAGATTCCTTACTTCAGTGTGTAGGAGGATCTACAGCAGGAATTTCATTTAGGAGAACGAAATACAACATTGAGATTTTTATAGCAATCCCTAGCCACTCTCTCTGGTACTTTTTGTACCACACACAGACTACAAGCTTATAGAAGTGTCAGCTGTTGGGCACCATACCAACATGGGACGAGTGCAGGAACACCCTGAGTTGTAACGTAATACAAACAGAGATAAGGGAAGAGGAGCAACAGTGAACAAATGCAAATCTTGTTGACCAGAAAAATCCTGACTTGCTTCCTAGAGAAGCTGTGGAGGCACCTGAACCAAAGAGGCCGCCTGGAGCAGAGTTCAACATAGTGTGAGCCAAAATGTGCTGGCTAAATAAATTGAGTAAGAACATCATCAACATGACAAAGCAAAAGATATCCAGAGAAGGACAACTAAAATGTTCAGTGTACTCACACCACTGCAAAAGGCCACTTAAACAAATAAACGTAAAACAGTTCAGCTCTTCTGTCTTGTCAGAGGATTCATAGAGCAGTGTTGTGCCAGCAGAGCAAGGCCTGCCCTGCCTGGGAATCATCCCAGCCCCATCCCCACAACAAAATACCTCTCCTGGCAGAAGCTGAGGCAGAGATGCAGTGGTGCTGGTGGAAATGGGCTCAGCTGTCTCAGCCTGTGTCTCTTGGAGGTGATGCAGCTTTGCTGGCTTAATGTGCCCACAGCACAGCATAGCTGGGCTGCTGCCACCATGTTGTGAAAAATATCAATCCACAGCCACTTACACCACGTTCCTTCAATGGACTCAATGAACTCCTAAATCAGTCTGTAACCACAGTCTTCTCTGCATTCCCTCCTAAAGTGAATATGGTTTGTGTCAGGTCCATCCTTCCTCTTCCTTCCCCTCTCTNTGTTCTTCTTAATCAATTTTCAAAAATCAAAGCAATGGCTGTGGAACACTGTTCAAAACCACTGATTTTTCTGTAGCTTTGGTGAAACATGGAAAAATCATCTTGAAGTGGGTTGATTAGCTACCAGCAAAGGTTCTCAAGGAAACTTCTCTGAGAAATGCAGTCATCTTCTGAGACTGACACCCACTTGCAGCTTGTGTCATAGCTCACAGAACGAAATCATCATCATCACTTCAGGCATTTCAAGCTGAGATAGAAGGACAGCTGAGAGCTGAGGTAAGTTCTGCTCTAGCAGAGTGTCAGGAGAATATAGTTAATGACCCCAGGGAGGATTTTCTTTCTGGTCCCCAGTTAAAGCAACAACCACTAACCTCCCGCCTGATAGTTTTCACTCCCCATTCAATAACCTCTATGTTTACATTACTCATCATGTAAATTGCCTGGACACAGTTACAAATATTCCATTAATAACCACCACAAGATCTCCCGCTGTCTTGCTCTGCTCAGGTATTCCATGGTTGACTCTGGTCCACACCCATAATTGCTCACCCTGACCTGAGTGAGGCTGCAGAATCACTGCTGCTCCTGATCTGGATGGATGGCAGATCACAAGAACCCACTAAGAAAACACAATTTGTAATAAACCTTCTCAGATTCCTTCCATTCTCACACAGTGTCCAAGCTTTGCCACCTATTAAATACCATCAGTCAGGACACTTTTAGGTGCTTCTAATCTGTCTGGTAGGGTAAGAGCAGAGTTTTTTGTCTTTGGCCAGAAAGGCCTCTGAGTCACCTTCTGAGGCATGAGTTGGCTTTCTTCTGTGCTTTCTCAGGAATGCAAACATTCTATATTAGAGCATATATAAAGTATACACAATGGAGTTTTTGGGGGGTTAGAGCAAAAAGTAATAATTAAACTATGGGAAGGGAGGTTCAGAAGGGGTGTAAGGGCCTGCTTTCCAGCAGTAGGGATGATGAAGCATAGAACCTGGGGTGGTGTGGGACCTTGAACCCTGGATATCCTCGAGGACAGGTCATGAAAACAGTCATGACAGACATCTGCCTGCAGTTGATTCTCCTTCTGAACACATGCCCCAGCCCCATCACCTGTCTGTGATACCTAAATGTCACAGAGGGAACAGCCATGCTCCTCGAATTTAAAATGAGATATATTCCTCTGGGTACTGTGACAGTAGCATTTCAGGGAGATGCAGAAACTATCTCTCTTTCAGACCCCAGCTGGGGTTATTTTACAAGGACAGCTTTCCAATCAAAAAGGGGGCAGAGCTGAACTATTTCTCTGCCAACTCCACCCTCCATGAGCATATGCCAATCTCTCTTCGGACTTTGTCCCTGAATTGGAAAGGTAACCAGAAAGCATCAGATAAGAAACTGGACACATCAAAATAGTCAAACAAAGCCTGAAGGACTTTGACAATAAACACGCATGGAGTGAAGACACTTTCACACAGATTCCTTACTTCAGTGTGTAGGAGGATCTACAGCAGGAATTTCATTTAGGAGAACGAAATACAACATTGAGATTTTTATAGCAATCCCTAGCCACTCTCTCTGGTACTTTTTGTACCACACACCGACTACAAGCTTATAGAAGTGTCAGCTGTTGGGCACCATACCAACATGGGACGAGTGCAGGAACACCCTGAGTTGTAACGTAATACAAACAGAGATAAGGGAAGAGGAGCAACAGTGAACAAATGCAAATCTTGTTGACCAGAAAAATCCTGACTTGCTTCCTAGAGAAGCTGTGGAGGCACCTGAACCAAAGAGGCCGCCTGGAGCAGAGTTCAACATAGTGTGAGCCAAAATGTGCTGGCTAAATAAATTGAGTAAGAACATCATCAACATGACAAAGCAAAAGATATCCAGAGAAGGACAACTAAAATGTTCAGTGTACTCACACCACTGCAAAAGGCCACTTAAACAAATAAACGTAAAACAGTTCAGCTCTTCTGTCTTGTCAGAGGATTCATAGAGCAGTGTTGTGCCAGCAGAGCAAGGCCTGCCCTGCCTGGGAATCATCCCAGCCCCATCCCCACAACAAAATACCTCTCCTGGCAGAAGCTGGGGCAGAGATGCAGTGGTGCTGGTGGAAATGGGCTCAGCTGTCTCAGCCTGTGTCTCTTGGAGGTGATGCAGCTTTGCTGGCTTAATGTGCCCACAGCACAGCATAGCTGGGCTGCTGCCACCATGTTGTGAAAAATATCAATCCACAGCCACTTACACCACGTTCCTTCAATGGACTCAATGAACTCCTAAATCAGTCTGTAACCACAGTCTTCTCTGCATTCCCTCCTAAAGTGAATATGGTTTGTGTCAGGTCCATCCTTCCTCTTCCTTCCCCTCTCTCAATCACATCCACGCAAACAGACACACTAGGAATATATGCAATTCATTGTTTGTTCAGTGTGATTGCTTGGGTTCCACTTCCTAGTGGCATTCCTCAAGGCTGCTAGCTCTTCTTAAGGTTAAAATACAGACTTCCATGCTGGTCAGCTCAGAAAGGGTAGAGTTACTGCTTTCCCTCCAGCTAAGGAAATTAACTGAATTTGCACACTACAAACCCCAGGTAGGTTTGCAAGTGTAGCACTAACACATGGAAAACAGTGGCTCAGCTGGGAAGCCTTTCAGCTTGGAGTGTCAGAGAGTAACTCTTGGATCCATGAAAGGAATTATTTTTTTCTTTCACCACATCTCTCTCCTACCACTTGGATACCAGGCTGCTGTCTCTACTCAAGTATGCAAATCTGAGCAAGCCACCAAAACAAGCGTTAAAAATCTCCCTGAGAATAAAAGTACTGTTTGTACAAATTCTCACATCCTTCTCCCACCTTCCAAGCAAAGGCTGCTCTTGCAGCTGGTAAGATGAGGCTCTCCTGGTGAGGTGGGAGCGGAAACACGACGGCTTATCGTTCCGCACTGTCTTCGGTGCTTTGCTGAGTTAGGAAAGGACAGGACACCAAGCACATTCCATGGCACTCTGCCAAGCAGGGCCCCAAAGGGTAAACAGAAAGTAATGTGCAGGATGCAAGAGAGTCTTAAAAAAAAAAAAAGAGGGGCACCAGATGGTCACTGAAATGATCCACAACAGGGGAATGTGAACGAACATTTCAGGTTCTGTTCTAACACCTTATTAAACATGTACGGATGTGTGTCTTAGGAGCAGGCTGCATTCTGGGAGAGCCATGTCAGGCTGAGACTTTGCAAATAATCCATCTCCTCCACAGTCCCCAGTGAAGTCACCACCTCAGCGTCCGGCTGTCCTGCTCCTTCAGTTGAGCATAATCCCCTCAATCACTTTTTTTTCGCTGATTAAACTGACTTCCAGTGCCATTACAGTAAATTACCACAAGCAGGTTTTGTTCGTTTGCTTTTTAACTGCGGACTCATATAACACAGCGTGCAAACCCTAACGAAGGGCATTTGTACGCCAGTGAGGGTTGATACTGCAGTTTAACAGAGAGCAGCTTTGTAAAGGGAGAACAAGGCTACTGCAGTGTGCTCTAGGGTTTTTACTTCCTATGGCCAGCACCGGATCTCTGTTCCCTGTTAATGAACAGCTGCTGTTCATTCAGCCGGCGAGGTGGTCCGGTGGGATGGGCGGCTGTGGGACAATTCAGAGGGGACGCACCGCATGCAAAGTCTCCCCTCTTATCTGAACGCTCAGCATGAACAATGCTCAACCATCCATGCATAACACAAAACTCAGGAAGTCATACAGCATCCCTTAGGCTTCATGCTTCTTAGTTCAAAGTGGGCAAGAAAAAGGCTCTGCCTTTCACATAAATGAGCTCTCTAAGAGCCAAGATGTGGCCATCACAAAAACTGTGTCCCTTCAATTGGGGATTCCAGAAGAGCTTTTGGGCTATTATGAAGTCTCCTCATCTGGTAGGACACACAAGAAGTCACTCTCCCATACAACAACCTAACTGATTTTCATTTAGTGTCAACAAACTCTTAATTACTTAATAGAAATACATTTCTAAAATTTGAACACTGAAATTAAATTTTAAATGCCAGAAATTTTCATGCTCACATCCTTGAGTTTCTCTCATAGAGAAACTCAAGGAGAAGCATGCATTTGTTCTTTAAGTGGTCACAGGCTAAAGTCTTGGGAACTGCTATAAGGCACCACATACTGATACAATAGGAAGGAGCCTGGGTTCAGTGAGGCACAGCAGAGACTGCTTGGGGTTCACTTTGGAAAACCAGGTCCAGGAAAAATGTTTTCCTCTTCACCTTTCTGGAAAGGAGCCAAAGTTTATCAAGCCTTGTCTACCATGATTTTCTACAAATTTAAACACTGTATCACACATTTTTTGAAGGAGGCATGAAAATGGTATATTAATTGCAGTCTTCTCTTAATTGCTTTTCTTAAGCTAAAATAACACAGAAGTCAAACAAAACAAAGCAAAACCAAACCAAAACAAATTTTAAAAACCCGCTTCATGCTGAAATAAGAGTCCAGGCACATGCACTAGTTTACTGGAAACCTGCTTAAACACAGAGGTTCAATTAAAAGAGTGTAGCTCTTTTTTTACACAAGCCTCAAGAGACAGCCTTGTCTAGGAATGGTGATGGGGACAGTGGTTGAAGGCCAGCCCAAGGAAAACCTAGCCATGTGACCACATGACCTTTTGAGCTGTCATTTTCCTCCCAGCTAGCTGTCCATCCTGTCTGGGAACCTGGCTGCCTCCCTAAGCACACGTGAAGAGTGAGCCATACTCCCAGCTGGTGTGCTGCAGCTTCACTGACCTCACAACAGCCTCAGTCAAACCCCTCTTATCTTTTTTCTCTCTCCCTTGAAAAAGCAAATAAAACCTCCCAAGCCTCTCCAAAGCCATTTGCCAAGCAGAAATGAGGCAGAAACCCCAAACAGAAACATTGCCACCAACTAGGTTATTTACGGGCTCAGGAGAGAGAAATGCAAATACATGCATGGCAATTGCTCTATCCCTTTAGTTTCTATTTTCTCACCTTTTTGTTTTGGCACAAGAAACATCCAGCATGTGACAGTAAGGTCAGGGTATCTCTGGTTACAGCTGTGCCTAAGGAGCGTTGTTCTAGTAAAACGACACCATGCACAAGCCACATTATATAAAAAGTGAAGGAGGCACAGGCATGGGATACAAAGCACTTTACACACTACACTGAAATGATGTGACCACTGCCCAAAAGCAAAATCTTAGCCCATGCTGAACTTGGCACTGCCATGGCAAAATAATTAGGGATTATTAGCTGGAGAGGCAATCCCACTTCTGCAGCGTCTGAGCTCATGCAGCCTGGGTCCCTAGGCAGAGCTGATCCCTCCCACTGTATTGCAGGGTGCTCACATGCCTCATAGACCTCTAGTTTGGGCAGATAATGAGAACAGAACTAGGCAGCACTGTCAACATCAGCCACATGGTAGGGGAGAGTGAGTAGGATGTCCTTACCCAAAAATTTGTGAGGCAACCACTCCTCCTGCTCTGCACAGCACTCCTGCCAGTGCAACACAGCAAACAGCTGTTTTGGTTTTTGCAGGTGTCTGTACAAGATTTCACATCCTCAGTGTCCTTCTCTCCTCTCTTCTGTTTGGTCTGAATGCTCAAACTACTGATTTTCACCTGGTTCCAAAGAATCAGTGAAAAAAAATCAGTGTAGGCTGAATAAATGTAGCAGAGGCTCCCCAGAAGGTCCATAAACTTTTCACTAAGCTGGCCAGAGCTTCAATTCTCTACCACAGTGCCTGAAAACAACTTGTCTGCTTTCCCATTTCATCAGGAGGCTCCTTCACAGTTCTTACACTGATACTGCAGCAAGGACCTTTTGAAGCTACTGATTGGCATGTCTTTTCTGTTTATTTTCTAATAAAAAAGAATCATATGCACTAAGCTTTCTAAAAAGCAACTGTGCCAGCACTCAGCCACAGAGGAAAGCACTGCAAAAGCCCCTGATGCTTTTACTTAACAATAAATTCAGACAGCTTTGTTTACAAATGGGACTGACCTTTCAGTTAACTAACTTCTTAAAGAAAATTTGGGAAAATTTATTAGTCCAGAGTCAAATATATTCTCTGAGCTACAAACAGGCCTCTGATCCCTTTTACTTACATCCAGACATTTCAAAAGCAGTTCAGCAGACATGTTCCAGTTTTCATTTAGTGAAGGCTTATCATGGTTTATACACTGATCCTGTTCCCACTAAAATTAACCACATCCCCACCAATATCACTTGGGGGAAAAGTCAAAAAGAGTGCTCAGAACTATGTGTTCCTACCAAAAATCTCAGCTTTTTTCCTTCACAATTTAGATTCTCCCTGGACTCACAAATCTAGTTTCCATGGTATCACCACAGTAACAAAGTGCAAGACTTTACCAAAATCCCTCCAAAAATCCCAATTTGCCTCCCCCTCCACTTCCATTTTTAATAGAAACTTTGAACTATACTTGTGCAAAAGACCAGAAGATGTTGCTTAGAGGTATAATCAAATGAGAACCATCTTCTTCAAATCCTATTTGCATTCTTGCAAGTGTTGAGAAGCACTTTATGGGACCTTTTTCCCAGAAGAAGGACTTGAATGGTTGCAAGTTCCCAGCCCCAAGCAAAGTCTGGCTGGTGAGAAGCAGGATGAGCTTTGGCAGTCACAGGGATTACAGCACTGGAGGAGAACATGAAAGAGTCAGCTTAATTACTTTTTGTCACAGATTTCAGCAAAGGCTTGAACTTCTGTCTCCTACATCACACTCAGGTGCTCTCCTCCCATGATTAAGGTAATCACCATTTGTTTTCTCATTTTTCTTCCCACTTTCTACATCTTTAAACACTGGTCAGCAGGGCAGCAGCCCCAGCCAGCAATATCACAGAGGCAGGGGCTTCAGGTCTACATCCAGGTCCAGCTGAGCTGAGGCTTGAAGTCAGTTGCCCCCTCACCTCCCTCCCCAGCAGACAGGCTTTCATCTCCTGAAATCTCCCCTCCTCGGGTTTCTTCCCACCATCATTTACAAAACTCTGCTTTAGCTTTGATGAAAAATGAAAACCAGACGTGCCAATCCTCACTTTTTCATGAGGAAATCTTCCATCACTATGTCCTGCCAATTCCAATTGTTGCCTTATTAACAAGCAAGCGTTTCAAGGGTACAGTCTGTCTCACCAGTACTGGAAATATATGTAGGAATTGTGGAGCAAGGACACAACATGCAACACAATGAGGATCTAGGTGAGGAGAAAATTTGGGCTGTGAAGATTTATACAAATGGGTTTCTATAGTACAGATGATGATTCCTGCAGAAGATTCCTGCAGAAACCAGAGAAGAAAATGAAATTGTCCTGAAAAGAACAATAAATGGAAAAGTACAAATAGGAGAAGGAGACAAAATGAAGAGATTGGTAAAAGAAAGGGACCTTTAAAAATGCAATGATAGGGCAGGCTACAGTGAATTTAAATACCAGCCTGCAATAAACTCCGTGTAACATGATCCCTGCACACAGCCCAGCTCTTAGGGAGGTTTCAGCTACACTTTCCAGGCATATCTCTTCGACCTTGTCTCTGTCACATAAACGAACTGAAATGAACATATGTTTTTAAGTTTGTTTCTAAAATAACCAGACCGAAGCAGAAATACTGCACTGCCCACACTAATTCTCCCCCCACCTTCCTCAGGGGAGAGAGCAGAGAAAAACCATGCGTGTTAGTCACATCAGATGAAGTGCTACAGTGACGAAGATTTATACAAAACAGAGACAAAAAAAGCCTGTCAGGTCCCAGCTGCGGGTGAGCAATGAGCTGTGAGACCAGGAAGGTGACATTGTGCCAAGCCCCGCTCACCTCCAGCCCCGACGGGCTCCCCAAGGCTCACGCATCAGCCCTGAGAGTGCGCAGGAAATCAGCAGGCACGCTGCAGGGACGTGCCAGCCTTCTGCAACAGACAGAGCTCAGGATGTGCACCAAGAGCACCCTGCAAATGGATCAGGCAGCAGGGGAAGGTGTTGCTCTCCCAGCTTCTGCTGCCCTCTCACAGACAGAGGCAGACCACATCCAAGGCACAAGGTAACAAAGATGCTTTTGTCTCTCAGAGGATGCTACAACGGGCCAAGAGATGCCCTGACAGGCTCATCTAAAGATCAAGGATTCTGGAGTTTTAATCATAGTAACAACTGAAAAGGAATTGCCCCTGGTATGAACAAAGGCTGGTGGATGAAGGGATAGGGAGCAGCCCTGAAGAGGACTTTGGCATACTGAAGGATGAAAGGATGGACATGACCCAGCAGTGTGAGCTTGCAGCCCAGAAACCCAAGTGCATCCTGAGCTCCATCAAAAGATTCATATTTCTCACATGAATGCAAGTACAACGCTACCTAGGAAAGCAAACTGTGACTGAATCTACATTCACCCATCTCCTTTCTACCCTGGACACTGAGCCCTGCACATCCTTTTCCTGTCATGGGCTGCTTGCTCCTTGAAATGTAGGCTGAATGCTCTCCATTGGAAAAAAAAGGACATTTTACACCTTATGATAAGGGGAACTATATACCTGAAATGGAAGCTTGGTTTTTAATGAAATTCAAGAATTCAGACATATGGATTTTCTAATAATCAGTATAACACTCAGAAAAGGTCTTGCTTCTCTGTTTGGAGACTTTAAGGTTTTAAGAAAGCCTCATCTAAAAGACCCATCATCAAATCAGTAGGAGAACCCAAACTTTCCTGTCCAAAATGTCACTTAATGAGGCTTCAATTAAGATTTAAAATACTTCTGTAAATGAAGGAAAATAGGAAAAATGAATTTCTGCTTAGGAGCATTTTATTCCTTGTCTGCCCACAACAGTACTGTGCATAACTAGTTGAATAGGCTCAGCATCAGCACAGAATATATAGCAATATACTTCTTAAATGGTTAAAAATTTCAGGATCTAGCACTTCAAAGGCACTTTTACTACAACAATGGAAAAATTTACTTTGTAAAATCTTAGAAAGCTCAAATTGGCAGTGTCTTTTTAATTGGCTTTAAAACATTTAATAAAAGTTTTATGATACAATCCTACCCTACAGCCACCATTAATCCCATATGGCTGTGAGAGATACCACGCAGCCTATGAAAGCTGGAAGAGAACATTCTGTTTTGTTTCCCATCTTTTAGTGTTTACTAAACCAATTACAGGAGATTTAACAAATCTTCTCAGAAAAAGAAGCTGCTGCAAGTTCCCTTTCTTGTTACGACAGGCAGTACCATGACTTATTCTGGGTTCTAGCCCCAGCTCTGCCCCAACAGTTCTTGCAGTCTTATGCATACAAGGAATTGTTCACTTCTTTCTATTTCCTAATCCCAAACTGGATCACCACCATTTGATTTGCAGAGATGCTACACAATGCCTTGGAGAGAGGAGGTTAACATCATGTAGCCTCATTGCACAAGATGACAAAAGGCATAGAAAAGTGGTAGGGCAGAAGGATGAGGTTTCATAAAATGTAGATATTTGGGCACAGGCTTGAGTAGACCTTACAAGGAAGTTGCAAAAGAAGGTGGCAGGGAAGGTGATATGGAAGTGATAGGCTAGTAGAGTTTGGCAGAATATTATAAGGACATCTCACAACACAGGAGGAGATTTCTCAATCTGCCAAAGTACATACAAACATCAAAAATTCAGTGGCAATTTGGGAAAAGAAAATAAGAAGATGGAAAAAAAATCTGTCTGCAAAGCAAACAAAAGAAATGGCCACTGCAAAACTGAGAACCTAATGAGAGGAAAAACGTGCCCTGTGGTCTGCATGCAGCACCTTGGTAGGAAATGTGGAATGAAGAGCTGCACACAGCTGTAAATCCCACCAGCCCTGATATAACCTCTGCTCATAAAGCAAGGGTGCTCAAGTGGGGCTTCACATCCTTGGCAGCATCACTCTGCTCCCACCATCACTGCCCTCCTCCTGGGCTGCCAGCTCCAGGACAAGGACTAACCCACACAAAGATGAGCTTATCTGGCCTTTTATAACACTCTGGCACAATTTTAAAAGCATGCAGGCAGGCTGAAACAAATCAGTGTGGTGTTTTAAAGCCTACTCTTCTAAATTCCCTGTTCCTTTTGACACAGAGCATTGCCCACTAGCAGGTGGCACCAGCAAAACCCACAATATCGTCTGTTTTTAAAGCATCCACAGGAAATACCTGCAACCAAAGAAACCAGAAGGTCAGACTTCACCTGTGGGGTTCTCTTTACAAGCCAATAGCTTCCTCCTCCTGACGTTGGCTCCTGCCCAAGTGAGGTGTACTTCAAAGGGAGAGATTCCCCAGCAGGGACTTGAAGCTGGAAGTGCTGTGACCAAACGGGACTGGCCACTTTGGGACCCTCATCTCCAAGCCTGTGTTACTTTTGTTCTTTTGACTAGTAAAAGATACAGAAAAAAGACTTGCAAGTGCCTGCTCCCTGTTATTTCATCTTGCAGCCAATTGACATGTGGTGTGCTGTATGAAAATGAGGTTTGTTTTTCATGCTGACCCGACTGCAAGAAGGTGCTGGTGCAGCCCTACTGCAATTAGTCACTTGTGTCTGCTTGTTGCTGGAGGCAAGGAAAGAAACAAGGTGCCAGTGAGGCTCCTAAAGCAGGTAACATGGAAAACAGCTGTTTACCCAGTGCAAGGAGGTAAAACGATCATTCATCAGAGCTGAACTAACAACGCCTGCCTGTACAGCCCCGAGATGGACCCAAGGGAGCTGTGTGAGGTTACATGTCAAGTAATCATGGGAGCTGGCAGGAATAGTGGTGGTGCACTGAGGTGAACCCCTGATTAAGTTCTGCATTAAAAAGAGGCAAGAGAAAGTTCACATTTTTGGAACATGCTAAGATCTGGTGATGAGTGTGACTCTGGCCCAAGAGTCTGATTCAAAGTAAGGCACTCTCAGTGACTCCCTCCTCGGGAATCAGGAGTTAAAAAACCCCCAAACCTCAAACTCTCAAAATACCTGAGTTGCATGACACAGGCAGTATCCTCCCACAGTAGCTATCCCTTCTCTGGATGAGAAAGAGAGGTTGAAACAGAGGTAGCCACCACCACTGCTCCTTTGGGATGCAGGAGGGGCTGTTGAACAGACAATCAGCTCTTCCTGAGCTGCCCCTTATGCCACTGATTACTCAGCCCAGGGTGCAACACACAGGGTATCTCCCACCAGCATCAGGTGAATGGAAATCATCAAGACAGAGCTTAGATTTGCAGGATGCCAAAGAAAAGGGCAGGATCAAATAGCAGGCCAGACTAATTGAGGTGAGATATGAGGACACTTACTCACGGCCAAAGGTTAATGCCTCCCCACATGACAAGGGTCAGTATCCAAGGATTCCAGAGGCCACCATGCAGCTACTGACCTTTGGCTGGGGATCTGAGAGGCAGGGCTCACCAGCTCCCAGGTTGGTCACGTGCCAGAGCAGACAGTCAGGAGCAAAAACTAAGACACTGGTGCTAGAAGAAAGTGATAAATTAGTAAACAGAGTGTCAGGGAGAGGAAATAAAGCTGGCTTCTGGCTCAGTTTGCCACAAGCCCTGCTAACACCAAACTTTTGGGCAGGACAGCACCCAAAAGAGAGCAAGCTTGTGAGATAGTGCCTGTATAAATGACACTGGCAAAGGACTAGAGCATTACCTTTCGAAAGGGTTAGGAGGATTACCTTTTCAAAATGAGCATCTCTTTCCCTTTCCCAGCAGTTTCTGATCCTCCACAGGGATTTTCAGGCCATAACGCTCCCTGCATGCTAATGGAGCAACTCAAGCTCCTGAAGTGGACACCAAAAGGGGAAAAGGTGCATTTTAGGGGTTGTACTGCTAGTGCTGGCCCCTCCCTGCTGTACCATGGGGAAACATGGTGGTGGTGTATAAACAGCCTGGCTAATTTGGCTCCTATGTTGTGAGATTTTGCTTCCTCTACTGTCCATGTGGCTGCTGCTTCTGGTACAGCATCCACCACAGCTTCACCCAGGGACTAGAACCCGAACCAGAGGGAGGTTCAACTGCTGAGCAGGCTCTGGCCATTTGCACAGCCACCCCACTTGGAGGAGCACTCCATAGCACCCAGCACAAGGGCTGTGGCTGTGGCATTCTGGGTGAGGCCACAGCCCAGGGCCCTGCACCTGTCCCAAGGTGGCACAGGGACAGGGACAGACCTGGATGGCCACAGGAGGCTGGTCCCTGGGGAAGCCCCTGTGCCTTGGTGCAGTGTGAGCACATCCCCACAGCCACAGGAGTGGTGAGAGCATAATCTGGAGCAGCTGCTGGCATTCTTCTTGTACCCCAGGAGCGATCAAAGGCTTGCAGAGGCTTCACTTTTCCAGTGTTACTAGATGCAATGGAACAGCATCAAGGATACATCGGAATTTCCCTTTTATCGCAGCTGTAGCCACAGAGCATTTATAGGAAGCAGAAGGGATAAGTGACCCAGCCATCAAGTATTTTCCTAAATCTCTCCACAGCCACAAGTGGTAGGCACATTTTCTCCCTGTCCTCATGATCTCCTTAGGGATCCAGCAGAAGTGCTGTACCAGTGCTGGAAAAGTCAAGTCAGGTGAGGTCTTTGGAGGACAAATACTGCTTTGCAGAACTTGCCGTGAAGAGTTTCACTAAAAGTGTACATATATCATATTCCTATCACTGCCAAGCTGTAAGTCTTGAAAATTGGAAAGCAATCTTTGGTCTTTCAAAGAAGAATTTACCAAGAATGTCCTTAGCAGACATAATAGTTATTGAAATAAAAAAAGAACATGTCAGTTAAATGTTTCATTGTTTGCCACGAAGTTTATATGGACTAGTGGGAGCTAGGGAAAAAAGGTGTTTGCATAAAAACTGCTAGGAATGCCCATTACATCACACTTCCCAACAGCCAACAAAGGCTGTTATCCTGGCAGTGATCAGCCTCATTGTGCAACAAACATCACCAAAGGGAAAAGATCACAAATGCTTCCAGATGAGGAATCCCTTGGTCACTAAATGAAGGAATCATGCAGGCAGTGTAAAGTACCACTCATCAGGTGCCCTCGAGAAGTATATTGGGAGATATGTGATGATTATTGTGATAATTTGTGAAAATAGAATAAAAATATTCTACAATTTTTTTTTAAACCAGAGAAGTGTTCTCCAGGTCAGCTTATATCACTTGTGGCAGAAGTAGCAAGAACTAAAAAAGCAATCTCACTTCATGTATAGGCCCTCTACTAAGCATACACAGACCTTATTTCTTAGAGTTTAAACTAGAAGTTTTCCTTTATATGTGTTAGTTTATTTCAGGTAATGGCAAAATAGAAAATAAACATTAGTCTTGACACATGCCATCAAAATCTCTAAGCTAAATAGTTGAAAATACATCAGTAGATATTCCACATGCAGGATGGACACATGCTATTTTATGTGAGTTATTAAAGGACTAGGCTGAAAATATGCAGACTTTAAGACCATGTTTTAAGAAATTTTAACTAAAAACACATGTAGAGTATGCATTCTAGCAGATAATTACACAGAGTGGAGCACGACTCATAGAGAAAATAGAAACTGTAACAATATGCATTTTTTATCGAACAAATACAAGTGTTATACAGGTACTTCCAATTTTCCTTTTTTAAAAAAGTTCATTTTTAGGCAGTACAGGTCACGCACCTCTAGAATCTCACTGATCTAATCTACAATGTGTAATACACCTAGATCAACAAGATTCAGGAGAATTCTATTTTTAACATGTTCTCTTGTGGAAAACAATTTTATTACAAACGAAAAGGGAGAGGGGGCAACCCATGAATGTCCAAGGAAACATGAAATCTGAATGATGACAAGGCCAGTCCTTCTCAATCAATGACTTTTTCTCCTTCCTTCCAAGAACTGGGGATTCTATATTTAAAGGCTTCACACATTTTCTCCTGTTCCCAGGATACTTAGCAATTTGAGATAAAATGAGTAAAAAGGTGACCTCTTTACTTCTTTAAAAGATCCTTTACCAGTTTTGCCCAGGTAAGGAGGCCGTTAAGTACTTTCTTTACTTGAGATTTCAGCAAGTTTTTAACAGCAAGAATCCTCAAATGTCTGACCTACTTTTCCTGCAAAAAACTTAGATCTAATTTTTCTTTTTATTTTTTTAATCTGCCTTATTTGTGTGGAGATTCAGGGGGTGGGGAACAGAACACATATAAGATGTTGCTTTTGAAATCCTTGCTCTTTACTTAGGTCTGAGATGACTAATGCAATTCTAAAATCCTGCACCACCAAGACATGAATCACAAACCTACCTTAGTTGCTTTCTGAAAGTGTTTTTGTGTGATTTAAGAGCTTCACTAGAGAAGGCAAACTTGTGTTGATAGGATGGCAGCACTCATTACTTGCTAGTCAGGCCAGGCTGAAACTTCATTGTTTTTGTTTCCTAGAGAAAGAACTGAGATCACATCTGCATTTTATAAAAGCTCCTGAATTGTTACTGATCGACAACAACCAGCAGACAATGCTTTGCCTCTAGAAACTTACATTGTTTTGCAGAGTTGCTAGATACCGTGTCCTCGTAAAAAGTCTGGTTAAGTCATTTCTGCTCTGAAATCAAGAACTGTGCTTCCCTGAGCAGTTAACAGAAATTATTACTAACAAGAATTACATGTGACAGGTTCCAGGCTCCATTATTCAGCTTCCTTTGTTCTTTAAAGGATATTCATTATCAACTGAAAACCTGCTAGCATTTCTAACTTCTATGAAATAAGTATTTTTTTGATTTAGGAGCTTGGATGTAAAGGGGGGAAAATGCATTTTCTTATCTGTTTTCTGAGGTTTCATATAAAATCTGAAAGGCACTGGAACAATAGGTAGGGAGCTAGAGCAGCTATGGGACTTTCAAAGTCTCATGTGTAAGAGGTGTTCACACTATTTGCTGTCAGTTATGGTGTAGGAGTGGAGGGAAGGACTTGTAAAACCCTCTGCCTCTCCAATTTCTGGGGCAAGCACATTGGCTAGTCTTGTAAGGACCAGTCTAGCAGTGAAGCTGGAAGTGAGGTAACTTTTGCCTGTTACCCTGATGAGTGCTGGGGGCTCACGCCTGTGGCAGGGCAGGAGTGCCTGGTGTGGCTGGCTAGCCTCGCCAGTGATGGACCACTTTGCCTGCCTGCTCCTAGAAGCACAAGTCCTTCTCCTGCCCAAGCTCTCCCATTCTGTGAACTACAGCAAATCCATCAATCCTTCTTTCACAGTTGCTGTTGAAGGCTATCACATATCAGGCTCCTGTACTCCTGCCACAGAGGCTCCTTGCACTTGCTCTTCTCCCCAGGACAGGCACCGCAGACACAGCCCTGCTTTGCTTAGCTCAGGATCACGTGCAGCTCCAGGCACGCATTGCTCTCTTGCCGGAGCACAGGAGTAAACTGGATGTGCTCTGAGCCTGAAGCAAATGAACCAAAACTGTGCCTTAAAACTCCCCAAAAGATGCTGGATTAAGAGGAATTACGGAAAAGCAGGTTGTGGAGTGGATTTGGAGCATAGAAGTTAAGGCATAGGAACCAGCGACTGTGCAGCAGAGCCTCTTCATGGAATGCTAGTATGGGACTGGAAATAAGTAGGTCTCTCAATGTCCTCTGTCACATCAGACTCTTCTCTACTCACCCCATTTCCATCTCTCCATGTGTTTGCTCCTCTGTTGGAAATACAGTAGAATGATGGCTATAGCTTAGACATGCAGCTGGCATCAACTTCTCCTCCTACAGAGTGTGTTTGGCACAGAGAGAGGAGATCGGAGCTGCTCCTGTAGCAAGGAAGTGGTAATCAGTTACATGGGAACAACAGGGGAGCATGGAGGTGGTCTCTGGTTTTCCTTTCTCCTGCAGGTATCCACAGCTCCCAGCAACACACAGACAGGGTCTAGCAGGATGAGCCTGCCCACAGTAACTACAGCCAGGCTGCAGTCTGCCTCAGCTTCCCCCCTTGAGATGGAGCCCAGCCACCTTAGAGGCAGCTCTTTGCACTGCGCTGTCCATGTAAAGCACAGGCTCTCAGAAAACCTCAGTCACATTGTCCACTTCCCAAGGAATGTTTTACACACACCACCTTTGTCCTGCAGGACATCCTAACTAGAAATTTTTGGGTTGGAATCTAGTTGGCTTGCACTTAGTTCTGAACTTCTTGGAACATTCCTAAATGTGGAAGTGGCACTTTTCCCATCTTCTCAGGAGACCCTTGCAGGTATCTAACCAGTAACACTGAAAGGGTCTCATGGTAGGAAATTGCCCAGGTAGTTTCCCAGCCTTAGCAGCAACTAACCCTTTCCCTGAATGCAAACTAGTACACACCTGTTGATTTCAAAAACTGCATAGATAACTTATCATGATGGATCCATTAACCCCTCTTGGAATTGCATAACCTGATGAACTATTACCATGCACAGAAAGCCAAGTAGGGTATTAAAGGAGATAAAATAAACTGCCAGGCAAAGACCATTGTTAGGGCTCAAGAATAATGTTCCCTGAGGGCTTAATTACAGGTTGATCTAGGAAGGCATAAAAGACCATGCACTTCCAGATCAAATGGGGAGAACTTAGCTCAGATGTCACAAAGCAGATGGCTCAAAGTGGTGTAAAACCATGTCCCCAAGTGTTTTACGAGGACCAGAAAAGACAAGTAAGAGCTATGTGATGAATTTTATAAAGGATATTGTCTCCTTCTGGGCTATCAGCGTTAGGAAATACATACAAGACCGTGAGAAACTTGAGTCCATTCACTGTAATTCGGGACTCACACTGAGGCAGAGAGACTGCTCACCAGTCTGGGATTTCCTTCCTTCCCTCCTTGCCTCTACAGTAGTGGGTTTCAACCACTGGAGTGGCCAGGTGGAAACTGTTCTACACCTCTGTGGGGAAACTTCCAAGACCTACCACCCCACGGGAAGCCGGTGCCCTGCTGCCGGCAGCTCCGTGTAGGGCAGCCCGCGAGGGCTCTCTGGCCACTGGGCAGCAACGCCCCACGCCGCTCAAGGCGCTGCTGGCCCCGGGCCCGCCCTGAGGCGCGCTCGGAGCAGCCCCGGCCGGAGCCCCCGCGGGGGTCGCGGCGGGGCCGTGGCGGCGCGGGGCGGTGCGCGGGGAGCCGGTGGCCGCGGGGCCGGGGCGGGGCCGGGGCGGTGCGCGGCGGGGCGCGGTGCAGGGCAGCCGCGGGCACACGTGGCTCAGCCCCCCAAAAAGGCGCTCCCCGGCGGCGGGAGAGGGCAGTTCGTCCCTCGGTCCCCCCAGAGCCACCGCCGGTCCGCTCCGTCCAGCCGTCGGTGGGTGCCGGTGCCAGCGACCGCTGTGTTGGCTGCGAAGCGGCGGCTCCCGCCCCCTGCGGAATCAGCCCCAGGTCCGGGGCGGCCCTACCTGCCGGCACGATGAACCTCACCGCCGAGAGCCACCGCATTCCGCTGAGCGACGGCAACAGCATCCCGCTCTTGGGGCTGGGCACCTACGCCGACCCGCAGAAAGTAAGTCCGGGGGCGCCGGGACGCCCCGCGCCGCGGGCGGGGGCAGGTGCCGGCTGCCCTCGCTGCAGCCCCCCGAGCCGCGGCCACCCTCCTCCTCTCCTCCCGTCCCGCTACTTCTCTCTTTGCTCCCTTCCCCGTGCGAAGTTAGACTCAGCTCTACCATAAGCAGGGCGAGCAGTGCGCGGCCCGCAGATGAGGAAAAGGTGGGAAGAAATAAGAAAAAAATCGCGCCCAGCTTGCGGTGTGCAGCGGCTGCCACTGCCGCCCACCGCCCCGCGCCGCTGGGCGCACGGGCAGGAGCGCGGGGGACCTGGAGTCGGGATGGTGCCGGGCAATGCCCGGGCTGGGAAGGGATGGGACCCCCGGAGTCAGGAGGGACGGTGCCGTCATCTCCCCTGCCTAGCCCCCTGCGAGAAGTGTAGATAAGATGAGGGATTTCGGACCGCCTTGCGGCTGCCCCCGATACTTTCCAAGTAATGTTCCTGAAACAAAGACCCAAATTCCTGCATCCTGATTCCTGCGGTTCCCACACTGCCAGTGACCAAACCACTCTCAAATATTCTGCATCCTTCGGTTTTGCGCCGGGCAGACATCCCGTCTGACCGTGCCGATCGGCTGCACCCGTGGAGGATGGGGAAGCACACCTGATGCTTCTTCCCCCTGCGGACCTGGGAGCGCAAAGGCAATTCAGTAGCCACTGCCTTTTAAAGCTCTCCTAAACTGCCTGATCTTTCATCAGTTCTCTTTTTTGTTTGTTTGAAGAGTTGGAAAAGAGGCATCGTGGCCAGAACCCTTCTTGTGTAATAGCTGCCATGCAATGTGTGTGTATGACTCCACATATAACAAGGTATTTAAAGGTACCTTTGTAAAGAAAACTCTTGATTAAAGCCGTTTACCAAGCACTAAATGTACACGGTGCATCAATAACGGTGTCGAATTTTCAACAAACACTACTGCAGGCAATGCATGAGTGATGCAGAAAGGGTGTAAGACTTCCCCAGGAGTGCAGTTCTCACTGGTTAACGATGCTGATTTACATGGGGAGAATCAATAGGAATTCATGACTTCAGAGCCCGGACATCGTCCCCCACATCTCCAAACTTTCAGGAGATATTTTCAGCTAGTGCATTCTTTGAATAATGGTTAGTGAAACAAAATTAAGGTCTCTAACAGGAGTTTTGATATAGCAAAGCAGAATGTTTCATAATTCAGTGACAAAAGAGCTCTGAGTGAACTTGAAGCATCTTTTTCCAGACGTGTAATCATGCCCCCAACCCTCAAGTTGCAATTTTTGCCCTAGTTTTAAGAAAAATGCAGCTGCCAGCACAAGAGCTCCTACCTTGCTGCACTTCCTGCCTGCAGCCTGGACAAACCGTGGCCCAATACAGTGGAATCAGGCAGGGAGTCCAGAGTGGCAAGTAACCTGACAGAGCTGAGAGGGGAGCTGGATGGGATTCCCCTTGCCAGAGGCAGCTTCTCGGCACTGCTGTTACCCTGCTAAGAATTCATTCCGCAGGAATTCAGCTGTCCCAAAATCAACAGAGCAACAGATCTGCTTCTTCTCCCCCTGTCCTGCAAAATCCTGACGGTTCCTTCCTTTGCCCTCCCGTGGTTTGAGGTGTACAGCAAGCTTTTGCATGGAGTTCAATGAGCCAAAATGAATCATTTTTAGGGAGGGCTGGTTTTCAGCAGAATCAACCCCAGGCAGTGGCTTTTTGCATATACGTCCCTTGTTTTCTGCTAACAGAAGGTAGGGAGGACAGGATAATGCAGGCAGGGCAGGCATTGCTACGGCAACTCCAATTTAGAGCGATCGAAGCCGCTGTGTAACTGTATCCTCAGTGGGGATGGGTGCATATATTCAACCACCCTTTTTCCTTCTCCCTGCGTTTGTAGGAGTTTGATTTTCTGAGATTTCTCCTTCGGCACGATAAACACGTTAGAAAGTTACGGGTGGGAGGAGGAGCTGAGGAGAGGTAGAGAAAACAGCAGTGATAAGGCACTTGCCACAGTCTCATTTTCACAGAAGACCAGGTGAAACAATGTGTGTTTATCTGGCAGAGCTGGGCTGGGGCTTTACGCTAGGATTAGGAGTGCTATTTGAGTCGAAGAACTTGTCACAGAGAGCAGCTGGGGAAACGCAGCGGCAGCAGCGTGCTCTGGGATTTGTTGCAGAATTGTGCTGCCGGTCGGTGATGGGGCAGGATGTTTAAATAGGTCACGGCTTAAAATTTGCCCGTTTCAAAAAGGCTGCCTTGCTGATAAGGGGGGTGGGGAGCGGGGGCTTCTGTCAACTCCTTGCTGTGGCAGCAGAGTGCTGCTTGGCTGGGACAAGCTGCTTTGCCGAGCGCTGAGCTATGCCTGTTGCAACTTCGAACGGGATGCCTGGCGAGGTGTCTGTCCTGTTCCTCCTGCCTCAACAGCTGAAAGGCTTTGTGGCAACCCAGGACCGTTTTAAGGTTTATCTTGAGGAGTGAGGCTATAAACTAGCGCTGACACGTTTCCCTTAAAATGCTTAGCTGCAGCCTTTTGTGGCTGAATTACTTAAGAAGCAGCATCTGAGCCACCCATTCTCCAGCGGTGGGGGCAGGCAGCTGGTGGTAGCGACAGCTCTAGCCAGCCCCAGCACTCTATTTCTGCTCATGAGTCAGATCCCTGCAACTTCTAGCTATTTTGTGCTTTGATACAAAATACAGAGCCGTTCATTTGTCAGATTATTCATCTTGCTCTTGGAGGCAGGTTTTTGATTTAAGCTGGTTTGTTTTGATTTTTTTTT
>WBNQ01018299.1:0-29793 GCA_013401375.1 Spizella passerina
AAAATAAAAAAATAACAAAATATATAGCTGTTAGTGATTAGGCTCTAATTTCTAGCAAGAAGGTTACAGTAATAAATGTGTTTAGCTACACCTTTATGGAATTACTAGACAGTAAGGGTGTTCTGGGTTTTGTTGCAATTTGCTCTTTTCCCCATTATTTATTGCATGTATTTTGACACTTGCAGTTGAAATGTCTAGTTTGAGGGGTTTATTTTGCAGCAATAAATAAAAAGATGGATTCTCCTTTGAGAGTGTGTGGTTGGAACACTGCTTGAGCTCTTAAATACCTTCCCGTAATTCATTTTTAGGCAGTGGATAACTCCAGCTGGAAGCAGATATACAACAGGCATTTTTATTTGCTGAAAGAAAACACTGTTGTGACACTACATGATTGCAGTGGAGTGGGAAGTTCCAGCAAACAGCAGTCAGAATTCAGCACTTAAGAGTCTCCAAATTGCCCTGCAGAGGGGTTAGGTGAGCTCATTAGTGCAGGGAGGAAATCTCTGCATCCCTTGCACTGGAGCTGGCCTGTGGCCACCAAAGAACACTTTGTAGAATGCAGTAGAACCAGTCAGTAACCCCTTGTGCTATTTTGTTATTTTCATGAGACATTATGGCAGAGTGATGGAGCTGACAGCAGAGCTGATAGGTATGAATAACTCTGATCCAGTAGATGAGACTTCTGAATGCAAAACAATCATCAGTTCTGGACTGCAGCTCTGTGTGAGAATTCATGGCTCAGGGCTAGTTTACAAACAGACTTGTAAAATACCCATTTGCAGATGCTGTAAACTGATTTTTTAAACTCATCTTTAAAGCAAAATTGAAATTAAACATTGATTTCAAAAAAGATGATCCAGAATTGCTTTGACCTCATATCTTGCTTCTAGATCATAGTTATTTATTTTTCCTTTTAAAAGACATTTTCACAAATATGAAAATACCTTTTCACAATTCTGAAAGGAACTTGCAGTTATTAGAGCTAAGACAACCATTCAATTTGTGCAACATGCTGAATTTTCCTTATTTAGAATTTCTAACAGCTTTCACTGGAAAAGTTTGATTCAGGTTTAGCAGTCTGAGAAAACTTCCTAAAGCTGGCTGTGAAATTAATCATACTTTCTGTCTTCTTTTGAAAGCCAACTTTACACTTGTCCCAGCAGAATGCTACTGTAACTGTGAACAGCATAAGAAATAGTAGGCCTGACCAGAGAAAGGATTAAAGACAGCAATTTGGCAAAAAAAAGAAGAATATTCTTCATTTAATAAAAAAGGTAGCTTATTCTTGTTATTGTTATTGCCACCATCATCTTAATCTGTACATTTTTTCTGAGCCAGTAGAAGGAAAAGAAAAAGAGGAGGAACCAGGATCCACAACATTTCCTCAAAGAATGTGATTCCCTTTCAATTGCTGTCAAAGATCTGTGGGATCTTCATTTAACATGAATTTTTTTGAATTAGCTTTGTGCTGTTTTCTCCAGCAGTGAGAGGATAGGGCAGGAAATGACAAACAAACGAAAAAACAACAAACCAAAACCAAAAACCACTAGATGCTTTACAGGCTTGGTGGAAGACCTCCCATTGGATAAAGAAAGGGAAGAGGGGGTTTTTCTAGTGCCAGAGCCACAAAAGGAAAGTAGGAAAGTTGAATTCATTGTAGGCAGCTTCCAAATTAAGTGAAGGTGCCTGAGTTTTTTGTGGAAATGGAATAAGGAAATAAGGAAATAAGGAAATAGGAGGGGTCTGGCAGGTAGTGTTTATACACCACCATGGTGAGTGTAGAGTACTTCAAAACTCAGGTGGATGATGTTCACACAGGAACTTGCACAACTGCTGTAGGAAACTATTTTTTCACTGCAAGGATGACCAAGCTCCCAGGCTGTCCAAAGAAGTTGTGGAGTATCCATGCTTGGAGATAATAAAAATCTGTTTGGACGTGGTACTGGGCTTGAGCAGGGCATTGTGTCAGATGCCTTCCAGAGGTCCTTTCTACCCTCAACCATTGTGTGAGTCTCACCAAATCAGCCAAGAGCTCTTCCTAACTCAGCTGCTTCAGCCATTTTTATTTGTGTCTGTGGGGATCATGTTCAGCATCCTGCCACTGGCTGTCTTCATGAAATTCAAGTTGAAAGAATCATTCCAAATCTAGTTGTGGGGGATAGAGGTGGATAACAGCACCCTTTTTTTCCCCCCTAATGCTATCAACCTTAAATTTTTGAGGTATCACTGTGTATCTAGTAATGAACATGCTTTCTTTTCTAAGCTTTATTTTTTTCACTCTCTTCCCATGGGGAGCTGCTGAACTCAATACTGCCTGTCTGTCCTAAATTTCACTCTCTGCAACTGCATCACTCTCTTTGAGTGCAGACATGGAAAAAATGAGCCACTCTGTTTACTGGGAATGTCATTAATAGATCTGTGGCACAGACTGGGTGAGGGCTTCACCTCACAGCTGGCACCAGTGTGTGATGCAGTCTCTTGCAGATGACAGTGATGGAGCCAGTAGCTGGTGGGAGAGGCAGTCAAGCACAACAGCAATCACTTCTGTTTTTCTCATGTTTTGTCTCTCTGTGTAACAGCAAATCAGAAATATCAGAGACAGTCACCACGTCACACTTATAGCTAATAGTCTGCAGGGCTAGAAAACGAATATGAGTTCAGTGTGCTTCTAGATGCAGTGCCAGAGACCTGCATTAGCCAACACTCTGGGATCATGACAGCTTCCAGAAGCAGGAGGAGCATGAAGGAATACTAGAAAAGGAAGTTCCTTCTGGCCCATGAGCCAAGTAGGTTCAGGCTTAAAGGTAATTGAGTGCTGAGATTCCTGAGCTGGGATGACCTGAACATTGCCTCAAGACCTGGCTGGATTTGTCACCAAAAACTCTCACTGACTCCTGACTTTGCATGGCCAGCTTTGGTAGCAGGATGGGAGCTACAGGTGGCTTCTGTGAGATGCTGCCAGAAGCTTCTTCCATGTCCAGTAGAGCCAATCCCTGGCAGCACCACAGACAGACATGCTGCTGGCCAAGGCTGGGCCAGTTAGAAATGGTAGAAACACCTCTGTGGCAACATATTTAAGAAGAAGGAAAATAACAAATTATTGCACAGATGTAACTGTGGCCAGAGAAAAGTGGGCTGAAAAGAGCAACTCTGCAGACACCAAGGTCAATGGAGAAGAAGGGGGTGGAGGTGTTCCAGGTGCTAGAGCAGGGATGCCCCTGCAGTTTGTGGGGAGACCATGGTGAGGCAGGTGTGCCTGCATCCCATGGAGGTTCAGGGGGATGCAGAGATCCACCAGCAGCCCATGGAGGTCCAGGGGGATGCAGAGATCCACCAGCAGCCCATGGAGGAGACCCACAGCAAAGCAGGTGGATGCCTGAGAGAACCCATCAGAGGCCCAAGGAGAGAGGAGCCCTTGCTGGAGCAGCCTTTCCTTGAAGGACTTCACCCCATGGAAGGGTGGCTGCAGCAGTTTGGGGAGGACTGATGCCTGTGGAATGGACTCAGGCTGGAGAAGTTCATGGAGAACTGTCTCCTGTGGGAGGGACCCCACGGTGGAGCAGTGGGAAAAGCCATGGGTGATGAAGTGACCATAACTCCCATTCCCAGTATCCTTGTGCCACTGGGGGAGGAGATAGAGCTGGGAGGAAGGGAGGGGGGAGGTCTTTGAAGGCTTTATTTTACTTGCCATTATCCTACTTTGATCTCAGTTGGAATAAATTCAATTCATATCTCCAATTCTAGCCTGTTTAGCCGGTGATGGTATTTGTCAAGTGATTTCTCCTGGTCCTTATCTCAACTTGTGAACCCTTACCTATATTTTCTCTCCCCTGTCCAGCTGCAGAGGGGACTGAGAAAGCAGCTTTGGTGGGTGCCTGGCATCCAGCCAGCAGCCACCCACTATACTGCATCACAAATTTGGGCCCATGTCCATCTCTGAAGTGCAGATAATGATCTAGGCAGAGCACGTGGAATGGATTGAAAAGTTAGAAGAGCAACCAACATATGGTTGTTTTTTTTTTCCTGGAATTTCTCTATATCAAAAATCAACTAAAATAATCATATCTGCAATTCTCAGGTATTATTATAATTCAATATCTCACTTTGGAATCTGGAAAGTTATTGTTAACTCAGTAGCTCCTAAGAATCTTCAAGGAACTGTAACAGGCACCTGGAGACATAAGTAAAATAAAAAAAAAACAGGGTAGCTACTATCTGCACAGGTCATTATAATATTCTGTCAAATGAAAAATTAAACTGCCATGTAAACTAACATTATCAACCAGTGAATTCTTGCATTGTCAGCACCAAATGTCAGGTGCTACACACAGATTTTTAGTGGCATTCCCAATGCTGCCTTCTATCAGACAATATGAAATGAAATTAAATAAATAATAAATTAATATTTAATTTTTGCACACACATTTTTACACTAGAAATAAAACTAGACTGCAGGCTTCTCTGCTCTGTGGAACTTTTCTTCTGATGCATAGGCAATGCAGTGCATAATCCAGGTGAGCAACTGCAGCCCAGCCAGAGGATCCCCTTGGGCATGGGCCCTCTCCCCCAGGTCAGGCTCCCAAGGCTCGTGGCTGCCTGTACACAGGCTGCAAAAACAAGTCAAAGGCTGAATGGCATCTGCAGTGAGAAGGAGTGAATAAAGCACAGACTAATGAGCTACCACTGCAGACAAATTTCTTTGGTGCAAAAAGTGATCAGACTTCCAGGTAAAATAAACTTACTCTCCCTATAGGAAGCAGGATGCCCTAGCAATGAGGGAGCCCCAAACTCTGGAGATCTATGTGCCCATACTTGTCCTGCCACAGACAGCCTCTGTGACCTCTGGGGTGTCATTCAAGGCCAAAACCCTCCAAGTTTTTTATACACTTTACCTTCTCTGACCTCTGGTTTTGGCTGGCCCATCAGGTAAACAGAGCTGATATTTTGGAAGCCTGGCAGCTTGCATGTGTAGTTTTGGCTCTAATAAAAGATCCTGTCCAGTCAGTAGGGAAGCAGACAGTGTCTGTAACTAAAGGGCTGCACTTTAGCACAGAGCTAGGTGCAGTCCTGCAGAGCAGGGACACTGGGCATGGTGTGTGGGACAGCTCCCCTGCTCCCTCCCCTCAGACTGCAAACCCCAAAGTGGGCAAGGGTAACTGGGAGAAGAGGGGAAAGGGTAGAATACATCTGCTGCCTAATCCAGGAAGGCCTACCTCAGTTTAAGAGGATTTAAAATGCTGTCCCTGTGAGGATGAGAAATATATTTACCTCCCTGCAGTTGTTCTTACTTTTCAGTGAGCTAACTAGGTTTATCAGGCACATTTCTCTATCAGATGTGTGGTATGTTGCATTGCAATTGAGAAAAAAAACCTATTGCTTCTATCACAATAGATACACATACAGAGCAGTGAATCCTTCAATGTCCAGGGATATTCTTTATTTTATTAAACAGCAACACAAGAACTATCTGCCCTTTGCATTTTAATCTGTGAAATGCAATTGGCAGAAGTACTTAGCACAGGCTTTTATTTTTAGTGTTATGGATATTGGATTATAGGTAAACAAAGACCATGCCATACATCAAGGATAAATATATGTTAATTATGGAGATGACAGATTTTAATTCAAGAAAATAGTCTTTAGTAACAAAAAAATTGCAGATTTAACATTCTGTTTAAGCCAAACCTCCATATAATAAAGCTCATGGTGTCCATCTTGCATAGATGAAAGGAAGTGTAGGTGCCTAAGAAATAATAACTATGAAGATTCTGATCTGAGACATCTGGATCCAGCCCTGCAAGAAAGCTCAGAGTTTTGGGCATGCTGTCTGATAGCCTCTTATTGGGCAAAACAATGAGTTCTAGGCCACCTTTGGGTTTTGCCTTTCAGAAATTAGAGGACCCATTTTGACAATTATTTTTTTTAAAAATCTTCTTCTGAAACAAACTTGTTCTCACAAAGCTGGCCACAATATAGCTGTAAAACTGCAGATGGAAAGGTGCCTGGAGAAAGGGAAGCATGTGTAAGTAAAATGCCCTTCCATATAGATAAAAGACAAACTCATTCATTCAATACATAAATAATTGCTACTACTGACAGCTGTGCTACACATAATATCTCAAAGGTACTTCTCAAATCAGCAATTATTTTAAGACAAAGTGTTTACTAATTTTGACATGTCCTCACAATTGTTGAACTAGATTATGATTTGCAAGCAAATAGTACAGTACAAAATATGAAAGTAAAAAAAAATAAAAAGAAATCCCTGAAGAACTGGTGTGTGAACACAAAGCTACTGAATGATGATATATGCCTGGAATAATTGCTGTCATGAGCCCCTTTGGAGCATGCAGCTGGAATTAGAATTCTTGAGGAGGAATCCTAAGTGAAGGGCTGCAGCATGGTCTGTCTTTTTCCTTTTTTTTTTTTCCCCTAAAGAACAAAAAAGCCTTGTCTCTCCCTGTCTGGGCAGAATGGTACTGTCCCAGACAGAAAGGTCCCCATAGGCCAAGCTATTCATGTAGCACCAGGCTGCTGGGAGCACCAAGATATGGCGGGGATGGGGAGCAAAAGCAGGGAAGCTGCAGTGCCTGCGTGGCAATTAGTGTGATATATATTGGCTTTTCTTGGCAGTCCTGAAGGAAGAGAGGGAGAAAGGGAGGAAGAGAGAAAAGAGAGAAAACAAGAGCTAAAAAATACAAATAAAGAAGAACATAAAAGAAAAAAATAATTAGGATCACATAAGGCAATATTTCAAGATATAAAAATGAATGATTAAAAATATCATCAGCAAATCAGTCTTTTTCCCAAGTTGCTTTATAATTTTAATAAAATTATTAAAGTGTTGTTTATTGTTTAGAGAATATTCATAATTCTGATAAATTAATGTGTGAATAAATTCAGAGTGTATGCAATGTTCCCTGGCTGACTGTCCCTGAGTACCCTTCTCTTTTTTCATGCCTTTTAAACTGTTCTCCAAATAGTTTGTGAAGACTAACATTGCACATGTGGTTCTTTGAACTAAAGGATTAATTTTACCAGATTTAAAAATCCCTATAAATGAGGACAGCACTGATGAGAGCGGGATAAGTAAACCCAGTGAATATTCTCATGTGTCAGTAATAAAAGCAAATGTTTCAGGATAGCATAGCAGGGTGATGTATGGGGCTTTAGGCACATCACTGCTAGTAAAACCAGCAGGAATAATTAAGGTGTATATCTGCATGCTGAAGGGGACTAGGAATGACTAGTAACCACCCCTAGTATCATGTTCCTTGAAAAGGCACATCATTTTTTCAATAAGCAAAAGAGAATTTTATCATCACGAAAAAATCATGTACATGAGAAGATGCTGCTCAGTTTCTAATTTGTATTATTTTAGTGGTATACCAGTTTGGAAAACAATCATAATTTTCCTGTTTCTCCCCACACCCTCACACTCTGCTATTCATGATTTTTCTGTCATACAGATTTCCCAGCTGTGTTCTCTTCTTCATTATTTTATTCCACATTTTATAGAACACTGTATTTTTGCTCTTGGCTAATGAAAATAAAGAGATCAGCTTAAATTTCCTCTGATAACAGTAGTTTAAAACACCATTATGATGGTTTCTTAGTCTTTAAAATCTTTCACCTTTTATAATCTTTAAGCCTCACTAACCATTATTATCCTACGTATGCAGTCATAACAAAAGCTTTGCAGAAAGAAGAGTATCAAACTGCTTGGTAAACCAAATGAACCTAACAAAATAATGTATATGATCAATACATGCACACAAATTTATATGCATCTATACATGCATTTATAGAAGCTTCTGTACGAATTTACACATAAAGTCTTTTTCTTTTTTGTGGTTGCTATCTAAAAACACCGTTGACTTCCCTGGATATCAAGGCATACTTGGAAACTCTGATTTTGGCCTTTCCTGATGTTTCAGATTGCATCTCCTGCTTCATTTGGGCTCTTTGACCTGTGTGGAGTGAGTTGCTCCAACTGATATGATTATCTCAGTATTTACCCCAGCTGAGGGCTGGCCTTCATCACCTTCAGCAGGGAGGTAAGATGGAATGTCTTTTTGGAAAATCAGCCGAGTGCTGCTGAGAAGCCAAACGTCTGGGTCAGTGTAACACAGAGCTGTGCTGCAGGAGGGCAGGCTCAGATGGCTCAGCTGACAGAACTGACGGGCTCATTGACCTGCAGGTCTCCTCCTATCCTGGATGTGTGCTGATGTTCCCTCTTGCAGGTGCCTCTGCAGCCTGTCTGAGCCAGCACTGACACAGCTCTGCTGCCAGGAAAACCCACAGAAGGACAGGCCTGGCTCAGAGGGTCACAAGCAATGAGTTGACCTCAGCCTGGAGGATACTGCACGACAGGAATTGCAGGGGTGTATCCTTGGATCTGTGCTGCTTGACATCATTATGAATGGCCTGAATGAGGTACCCAAGGGTCCCCTTGCTGAGCCTGCAGATCACATGAAATTGAGGGGCAGGACTGACAATCCAGGGGAACCTACTGACTGGAGGGATGGACCACAGGAAACTTGTGCAATTCAGCAAGGAGTGATTGTGCACCTGGGAAGGAAGAGCCTATTGGAAAGATAAAGGCTGGGCAAGAGACTACTCAAGGGACACCTCTATGGAAAAGATCCTGGAAGGCCTGGAAGATGGGCAGGAGCCTAGAAAAGGCTCCATTGCTCCACTACAACTACACATATTCTTTTTCCTACCATGGGACAGGGAATGATAACTGGATGCTTTCCTGGAGCTGCGATTCAGAATAGTGACTAGATACTTCCCTAGAGTTCTTTCTAACATTGTAAGCACAAAGAAGAGGGGAGATCTTAGCCCCTCTGTTGTTCTGTGGTCTTGAAGTGGTGTTGAAGCCCTCACTGTCTCCATCTTGTGCTGGTTTTGTCTGGAGTAAAGTCCTCACAGTAGCTAATGTAGGACTGGGGTTGGAGTCTGTGCTGGAAGCAGCTGTCGCTGAGCAGGGCTTGCACAAAGTCAAGGTCATTCCTGCCTCTCTCTCCAACACCAGTGAGAGGGCTGGGAGCACACAGGGAGTTGGGAGACGACACAGCCAGGACAGCTGACCCCAACTGACCCAAGGGATATCCCACACCACACCATATAAACCTGGAGGAAGGAGGGGCAAGAGAGAGACATTCAGACTAATGGCATTTGTCTTGCCAAGTCACCATTACTTGAATTACTTACAATGAAGTCCACTTCTTCTGGGCATGGCTGAACACCTGCCTACCCATGGGTTGAGAGGGGAAAGAATTCCTTGTTTTGCTTTGCTTGTGTACATGAATTTTACTTTACCTACTTAACTGTGTCTATCTCAACCCGTGAACCTTTCCCCACTTTTACCCTTCTGATTCTTCCATCCCACTGAGTAGGGAGTGAGGGAATAGCTGCATGGGGCTTGGCTGACAGCTGGGGTTAAACCATGACAGTTGTTCTGTGACTGCAAGACTGCAACCTGTTGTAAAAGAGTATTTAATCAATCATTATTCCATCTACTTTTTTTTTTCTTTCCCACTGGTGGCAGCTTGATGTCTAATTTCAAGTCATCGGTAAAAATATTAAAAGAGAAACTAGGCTCAAAATTGACCAGCAAGAGAAAAGCAATTATGCTTATTAATATTTTCTCTCTTTGTTCTTTCATGTCTCAGCTGGTTTTTAATTCATTTCACACATACATATTTTATGAAGTGCTATTTTTTAAACAGAATATTGTGTAATACTAAGTCTAACTAAGCTAAGCTCCCAAGAAAGAAGAGAATCATTATGCCCATTCCGTTACCTGTACCAGCTAAACTGTCAATGAATAATACCTTGTCAATAGCAGGCATTCATCATGTAGTGATGAATACCACATATACTAACTTATAATGATCCTTTAAATTTTAGGCTATACCTTTTCCTTCAGAATATACACACACACAGAGAACAGATTTTTTCTTCTTCTTCCCATCTACTCTGTGTACTTGAAGCTACATCCCTGTGTAAGGCTGGTGGATTGATACCTCAGCCTTAAACAGAGTTTTTTGAGCTATAGCATTGCCATGCCAACTTCCTGACACCTCTACTCCCAGTAAGTACTTCTGCACAAGAACATTTTCTTCTATCTTAACATCTTGTAAGAAACTAAGAAAATTAGAGTAGCACAAAAAGATGGGTTAGATGTTAAGCTTGTGGAGGAAATATTTTGATACGGTTCCTCTCTTCCAAATTACCTCTCGTCTTCCTCTTTTCTTTTCAACCTCCTCCAAGCAATATGATACACAATAGATGAAATAGGCGAGTAGGTTCTTTGTGACTCAGAACCTCCCTAAAAGAAAAGGGAGAATATCAGTTTTAATTTGCTGTGGGAATATTCTGACTCAGCCCAACTCCATGCCACTTCTCACTTCTCGCCTGGCCTGTATTCCTCACCTAGCCACTCCCTGCTCCTTCCCTCCTGGAATGAGTTAGAAGCTGTTAGCACTGCATTTTTTACTTAGAGGTTTTGTGGCACAGTCTAAAGTTACAGAAATAAGCTTGTATTTACTCATGCTATATGTAACAAAAATGTTATATGCAGACATCATGTTATATGTCTGCAAAAGAATCTGAGAAACAATTTGTCATAGCCAACCTGATTAAATACGGGAACTTTCAGGGAAGGTTCATTCATCTTTCATGGAGACTTGATGCTCATAAACACATTGACAACTGTGGAATACTACATGTTAAAAAGAGGTTTTCATTGTAACCAAATCACACCCCCTTAACTGAAAACAAAGATTTTGATGTTTATAACTGCTAAAAGCCCACAGGCATGTTTTCCCATGTAATGTCTGGAAATACCTCCACTGGAAAATGGCAAAGTGTGTGTTAGATTTCTCACATGCCATTTTCATGGATGATGAAGTTAAGTTCAAATAAAAATGTATTTTTAAAATTTTTGGCAAAATACTACTCATGCATTTTCCTGTTCAGCTCAGGACATTAAGGATGGGCTTATCCATCATTTTATTGATCACCATACCACTGATTTCCAGAGGCAGCATTGCCTAGTAAGAAAACTTCAGAAAGTTAACTATGGGTGATGTGACAAAGAATAAAGCCCTAGCAACTTGGATGCCTCCCCAGGGAATAGTAATATAATACTATGGCAGACCACACTTACCTGAAAATTCATATCATATTCTCCTCCTTCTTCCAGAGTCTGAAGCAAGTTGATCTGAGACTGCTCTTCTGAGCTTGTTTAGTGAAATCCCTTACTGTTGCAGTCTCAATCCATTCACCATTTAAAACTTGCTGCAGATTTGAACCCCAAATGATTATAGTATCACCAATCCCTTGAAAAATTGCTGCTTTGACTTACTTTGAAGACTCCTATCAGCATGGAAACAACCACAGCTTAATCACAGTTTTATTTGAAAAAGAAGAACACTTATTTACTTTGATTACATTTTTGAATTCCTGAAGGCCAGATCTTGTTCCCACTGGTGTCTGTGGCAAAACTCCCATTATCTTCAATGGCAACAAACCCAGCCACTTAGTTTGCATAATCTGCAGAAAGTAAATATTTTAACACTTGTTATCTGTGATATTTAAGCAGCTAATAAAAATGTGCATGCAAAACTGGTTCATATTTATTTAAGCTTTTAAAAATGTGACTTTCAAATAGGACAAAATATAGGACAAAAACATTCTGTAATGAAGACTCAATAAATAAAGCATTTTTTCTCCTCTCCCATGACACAGCGTGCACTCTTTATTAATGTTACAGAAATAAGGCTGTAAACTCTGAAAAAAATAAAATGTACTTATTATGGCCATCATAAAATTACTTTGAGTTCAGAATTCTGCCACTAATAACACATGAATATAAATTTATATAAGGGGAAGGTAAATTGACAAATTGTTCTACTTGAGCTTGTTTTTGCAAAAAGCATATCAGCCCAGTTGCTAATGTGCTATTTATCCATTAAAGAATGTTGCTATAGTTACAGTATCTATTGTAAAAATAGCATGGTAATATGAGAGAGAAGATTAAGAATGCAGAACAAACAAGCTTTCATATTTCTAGCACTTTTATTGTACATGAAAGTTTAAAAATTACAGTAAAAAAAACCTGCTGTTGGCTCTATTTTGAATGGAAGCCTTAGAACCATCCTTTGTACTCAGTGGACCTTTTTTATCTCCATCTGGATTTACAGGAACTAACACTCATGCTTCAAATAAACACTCCAGTATAAGGATTTAACTACAATTTTCACTACACAATTATATGAGTGATTTTATAGGCAGATCAAAACATGAAGATTGGACTTAGTCATCCCATATTTCATTTGAAAAATCAGACGGTGGAAACAAAATATTTTATCGATAAGCAAAGAAAAACAGGTAATTCTGTTTTTACAATTCTGATCATAGACTGCCATATTTCAGCCCGGAGCTACACCTTGTCAGTGCTTCACATGAAAAAATACTGGAACCTTTTTGGTATCTTGGTTGTCTTAAGTTTTAGCTTTCATATTATCCAGGTTCTGTACTGCATTAGTGTATAACTCTGAACTTCATATGAAGTTTCAGGAAGTTCTCTTCACAGTTTAGTTAGACAAAACAATCCTTTTCCAGCCCAAGAACTGAGGACACCATTGAAGCTTCAAGCCCAAAACATGTAAAGGACAGCAAACTGAGGAGAGCAATCTGGGAGGATGGGACTCCATAAACTGAAGCTATAATTGGACAATTAATCCCAATATGTAAATGGACTAAAACTTATAAAAATGTGAAAATGTGTCCATCTTGGGTGCAGCCTCAGCCGGGCTCTTGCGCTGCCCAAGCTGTTTCCTTTGAGGGCCTTTTTAATAAATCCCTACTTTACTCCTTTAACACTCTCTAACCTCTGTTCTAGGTAGCCTCTCAAGCCATCATCTCCACCCAAAATTAGCTCTGGTGAAATCCTTTAACTGTATAGAAGAGCAACAAATCCCAAGTGGTTTTTCTTGAGGTAGTTTTGCACCAGAATTAAAATGTGTAGTCTAGTTATGTCTAAGCAATGTGTAGATAGAATCAGTAGCAAATTCCTGCTATGCTTAAAAAACCTCTTCAGTCTAAAGAGATTATAAAAAAAAAATAAAAAAGGTCCAGTGGTAATAATTTCTATCCAAAAAATTTGTAATTGTACTGGGAGTCTTTTACAGCTTCTGGAATCTACACAGTTAACTTCAGCAAATAAAAAAAGAATTAGACTCTTCTTCCAAATAAAACACTCATAATGTGAGAGCTATTGGGTTTAACTCAGGATAGGATGAAGCCTTGGAAAAATTAAAATAAGTTGGTTAGTTACATCAGTCTTAAAACAATTTGATACCAGCTAAATTTTTCCTCTGTGAGATTTTTGTAGTCCTTCTGTTTATCAGCCAAAAATCAGTGTCTGAAACAATGTCACTCTCAAAGTAATCATGAGTACTTTGACCCTTCCCAGCAGAAAAGAGAAGCTATAAAGTATGTAGATAAAATCTAATTTTTTGATAACCTCAAAAAAACTTAATCCAGAAAAGACAAATTCTGCTTTCTGTTGAAATTTCACCTGCATATGTAAGCATTGAAGATATCTAATGCTCATGGACCTGCCATAACGAATAAAAAAATATCCTAAACTGAGATTGTGTCCATGTTATCAGATAATTTATCTGCTCAGTTCATCCCCTGGTGCCTGATCATCACACTGCATAAATGCCAGTCCCACTGTGTTCTCTCTTTTGGAGAGACCCAAGTTACTTCTCTCACCAATAAACTCTAGGCTGTGTTTGTGTTTTGCTCATACTCCCACCACTGAGCATTAGAACAAGAGCACACAGGAGACAACCCAAGGTTAACATCAGCAGGCAGAATGCAGCAATCTGCTCTACAAAAGGCCATGCTTGCACTAGTGGGAGCACACGTCTCTTTGCAGCCCTTGTTTTGGAGAGGTTATCATTTGTTGGGATGCATTTATCAGTGGTAGATGTAAGCTGTTGCTTAGTCAGAGTTTACTCTCAGGGCTGAAAGAATTCTGCAGGCTGCTACCTTAGCACTTGCTCCTTCTGCCAACTGTTTTGTGTGCAATTTGGTTACTATGACTTTCCCTAAATATTAGCTCAGCTGAATGGGGTATCTTTAGCCCAGAACTGGCCCAAACCTGGCTGAAGTTCACAGCCCCCCACCTATATCACCAGAGGGGCCCAAATCATAATACCCTTGCCATGTGAAATGTCTTTGGCAGAAAGAACAACAGCTGATCTCATTGGAAAGGTTAGCTGGTTGTCCTGTCTCTTATAGCTCTATGGCCAGAGGATTTGGACTGGAAGAAAGGAATTTTGTGACTTCATTTCCTTATGGACTTGTCCTAACCATGAAGCAGTGAGCAAGGCTGGGGTACACAAGAGCTCCACCACTCCTACTGAAAGTGTGTTCCTGAGAAAGGGACAGAGCAAGGGGAGGAAGCATGGTTAGATCTCAAGAGATTCACTTGATAGAGCCTGATATAATAGGCTTTTTTTTAGAGGCATTAGAGGCATTTTGTTGAAGGAATTTGTCTGCAGAAGGGGGCAGACAGTTTTTTTGTCACTAATAAAGGCATTGACATTCCAATATTGTGTAGGATAGGGAGCCGTTGGCCAAACATGTTTAGTTATTAGTTCTATGTTTGTATTTGTCTCCAGGAACTGAAAAATCTTGTTCCTATTTTATCTGAGGAAGTCAGCATAGCCTATAAACCTCCAGTGAATCTGTTAGATGGAGTTCCTTCAACCATCACCAATGGGACTGAAGGACAGTCTGCATAGCTAAAACACAGTACTCTGCCAATATATCCACGTAGCTTTTGGAAACTATGCAGATGTCTGTGGATGATATTGTATGACTGTCCTCCACTGACTGGTTTCTCCATTCATAAACAAAAATTCATTAGAAACATAAGAGCAATTTATGTGCCTGATAGGAGATAGAAATATTGGCTTTCACTCAAAGCCATGTATCACACGACAGTGCTCACTGCAGAAAGGACTGCAACCCAGTCTCTTGAATGAGCTTCACAGAGAGTTTGGGACAGACAAACTTTGATTGTTGGGCCTTGCACAGACTTTAGTTCCTCTCTTGATACCACAGATTGCAAGCAGCCGTGGGGCTGCCCCATTTCCCACTCCCTGTAAAGAACTGTAAAGAACAATGTTCCAGAGGAACACTGGCAGCAGTGTCAGCAGTGGCAGCTCCCACTGACATTGCTGGAGTACTGTGTGACATAGCTCATCTCCAGTCCCCTCCTTCAGCCTTCACCCTGTGTTGTGACAATGGCATGGCTGAGGAGCTGGTGCTATCTGCCACGCTCAGCTATTTCCAGAACACCAGTATTGGAGCATGTGTTTTTTGGTTTCAGCACTACAATGGTTTTGGTGCCCTGTAACAGAGTTAGAAAACAGTCTCATGTGCTTCCCTTACATTCAGTTTAAGAAGAATTTAATTCTACTGTTTGACCAGCTTGAACAAAAGTATTTAAGAACAGTCAGAGAAGTTACTGTTATTTTATAGTAAACAGGCAGAAATAAAAACCCGATGCTTGAAAGATGCCTAGGATCAGGATGAACTATCTATTTATTTACTTCCATTTCTTTAAAATATATTGAAAGAATTTTAAAAGTCTTCCAGTCTATTAACAAGTAGTTTTCCATTCAACTGCTGTCATTGGTTTCCTGTAGGCCAATAAAGCCATTAGCTTGTTTGCATTAGCTAAGTAAAACCACGAGCTTTCAGACAAGTAATGGTACTAACACCTTCCCTACTAGCCATTTAGCACCAAAAATACATTCTCATAGATCTATTATTTAAACAGAGAGCAATTCATTCTTTTTTTGGTTGGATCCTTTAGGAACCTATCTAGTGATTTTCATTAGATGGTACCTTCTCATTCCCATGTAACCATTCATTGCTGGAATTCACTCTGCATGTGTTCCCTGATACTAATTGTCCCCTCCAAGAGTCAAAGACTGCTGCAGGGGTATAAAGGTTTACTCCTACCCAGTGATGGGGAGTGACAGGGCTGTTTTCTGTCCCAGACCCACCATTTCTACCTGGACCTCACTGTGAATTATTTTCAATTCTATCTAAAACCGTTCATGATACAGCACTATTGCTAAGCTCTACATGTGGGTGTGGTAATCAAACTTCTGCACTGCACTGCAGTTTGCTTCATAAGGATACTGACAGGTGGAGAAAGCAGGTGATACTGGACTTTTGTTCTTTAATCAGATGAAAGGTTAAAGGAGATTTCCCTGTCCATCCTTTCTTGGCTGTGTGGGCTACAGATCTTTCTGAATTTTCTGGCAAAAGTTTTATGAGAGATTAAAATCACCATTGGTTTTTGAGTCATTATGTTATGACAGTACTGCAGTTTAGCAGGACTCTGCTATTGCCATAAAAGTGTGGGAACATCAGGAAGATCAGAACGCAGGCGGATTTAGAATAGACTAAGGATATAAAAATCTATTAAATACCTTCTCTCTCCTTTTTCCTCAGAGTGAAAAATCAATAAAGTAGTATAAGCCAGATAGCACAAAATGTACAACTCCTAGACCTCCAATTTATGCACAAAGTGACCTTGACCTATTCTGCAATTTCCAGTCATTAATTTATTATGTACCTCTTCTAACCATATCACTCCAAACCACAATGAAAAACAAAACTTTAGAGCTGGATGTGTTTCTTTTAAAGAAGCAGATTTCGCATGGAGTAAGTTATTATTTACAACAAAGGGTTGAAATATTTTTTGCGCAATTCATAACCTGACTAAATAATGACTTACTATCTAGAAATTAGCTGCAGAATACATTCAGGAATCATATGACTGACATTTCTGAAAATGTTATTACTCTTTGCACTCTTATACCTTTAGCCTGACAGTGCTTTCTGAGATATTTTCATGAGTATATGATCATACTGAAAATGAGAAAGAGGTAATGTGAAAACAGTTTTCCAACCATGTTTAGCTCTTTTAAAGTAAGTAAATTCATTGCATTCTCAGTCATAGATCCATATAAGCATAGAATGTTAAGGGTTTGGAAGAAACCTCAAAGACCACCTAGTTCCAACCCCACTGCCGTAGGCAGGATATCTCCCACTAGACCTGGGTGCTCAAGGCTTTATCCAACCTGGCCTTAAACCTCATAGATTGGTTTATTATATAAACTGAAATCAGAAGAAGATAATAACTTCCTCCTTCCTCAGGTAATACACAGAAGTTTAACTATGTAATTTAGGCCATACTATGGGCAATAAGTTTAGTTGAGGAAGACCTCAGTGTTTCAGTGCCAGTTATAATGAGCAGAATGGTGGTCAGATTTATTATCCATTTTATCCTGAGGACCCCTCCAGGTGACTGGAATTTACAGAAGATACCACCTTTTGCACTTATTACTTGAACACAGGATGAAAACCAAGAGGAGGCAAGAATTTACATCTATTCTTTTTCACAGCTTATTCCCAGCCCCCAGGAAAAGACCCTTTTGTGGTTTTCCTTTTCAGATACATACCTGCCAAAAGAGTAGCTTATCTTCAAAAGAAGAGATAAAAATGGTATTAATGCAGTACAAGTCCTTCTTCAACAGAAGAGCCAAACCTGGCTGAACTACCCTCCTGAGCCCCCTAAGGTGCCTGCATAGATAATACCAGGGATGTGCCAAGGAGAGAGGCACCAGCACTCTCTCTGTTGGTTTACACATCTCCATTTTGACAGACTGCAGAACTGAGGCAATTCTGCTCAGGCAGATTAGATGCCTCTTCTCCTTTCCCTTCAACATCCACCCTCTCCCAGAAGCACTTGCCTGAGATAAGGCAATGTCTAAATGAGGTTGCCTGGATTAACATCTTGGTCAGGTTATTCTACCAAATACGTTGCCTTGATCTTTCAACAGCTCCAGTTCAATTTGAATAACAAAAAGTCTCAACACTGTTGCGACTGAGAGTGGCAGGAGTTTCTGCTTTCAAACACAAGCTCTAAAAGTAATCGTTTTATTCTTTTACATTTCAAGTTCTTCACCAAACTGAACAAGCAGGCAGTGTAAAACACAAGGAAATATATTTTATATTAAGAGCAGATACTTGCCGTAAGTTTTCAAATATAATTAAACATCACTAGTGAAGAGCATGAGCAAAAGGAATTGCCTGCTATTGATGGTGTGTGCTCTGCAGGTCAGAGGCTGGCAGGAAAATGTCCCCCTGCATGGGTATGTTGGTGTCTCAGACGTGAGGGCTCAGAGTGATGTGAACTACAGACAGCCTCAAAACTGTGCTGCATGAATATCTGCTTCTTAAAATCCCCAAATCTGCTCGGAGTTTCACCATCGATTTAGCACGAGCAGGATCACGCTGTCTGAGCGCGCTCTGCACCTCCAGCACAAAGTGAGTGCATTCATAGCAGGAGCCCTGTCACTCCCATTCACTGCCGTGCACTAAACCCCAGGGAAGTTGTTTCTGGGTCAGTGTCTTGCGCAGTTGTTCCAAAGTCCCGGTCAGGAGCATGGAGAGGACAGGCTACAGGCTTTCCAAATATTTTCTGATTCCTCTCCTTCCACGTGCTGGTTAAAATCCATAGGGGTTTTATCCTTGAACCAGCCTTCTGCTGCAGTATTGATTGGTACTCCCCAGAATTTGGGGATTTATAAATCACACATATCTTTCACTTTTCCTATTCAAATGTAAACAACATGTGAAAAAGGTAGGTATCTCTTTTTGTCTGACTGAAATGAAACTTTGCAGGAAAGGCAGCATCAGGCCCACATTGTTTACATTTTCATTCCCACCGAAAGAACGTCAAAACCTAGTTTTCTTCAAAGTTAACCACATGCAAGAGCCGAGCTGCTTTGGCTGGCTGGAAACAACAGGTATAAATAACCTCCTGTGTCCTACAAAGCAAGACTGTGTCCTACAAAGCAAGAGCCTGGAAAGGCTCCTTGGGTTGTTTTCTGCACATCAGCCTATGAGCTCGGGGTGCTTTAATGCTCTGTTGATGCCACAGGAGCCGATAGAAGCAGGGACAGATTACACTGAGAAGGAGGTAAACAAGTTGTTTACAACTCAGCGAGGCTGCAGCGTATCCTCCTTACATCGGCTGAAAGGCAGTGACAGCATTGGCCACTGGGCTGCTGATGGGAAGGGATCCCTGGAGCTGCCAAGCTCTGGATCCAGAAATGTCTGTGGGGCTTCAATAACAGGAAATCACGAGTGCTGCCATTATCAGCTTCTGAGTGAGACAGATGTGCCAAGATCAATATCGGTATCCGATATCAAAGAGCTATTGTGACGATACACAGACTACTGAACTAAGGCAAAAAACAAAATTATTTTAAATTATTAGGACTGTCAAAAATTCCCTGACTTTCTCTTTTCTGCTTTGTTTCTGTTTTTCCTTTCTGAGGCAGTTGATTCATCACCATTAAAGGAACTGAAAGTCCTCTCTGCCCAAAGTAACTTTGATCATTATTGATCTAATTAAACTCTGTTTGCTTAAGGTTGCAGTGGGGAAAGGCTGTAAATCAGCAGTCTTCCCAATCTCTTCCAATAGTAAGGGGTATTTGTTCACTCAGCTGGGGAAATGGCATGTCCTTCAGCATAGCTGAAACTGGAATAAGTTTCCCTTATTGTGCCATGTTTTATGCTGTCTAAAAATACAATTTTGCAACAAAGATCTCCAGGGCTCTTGCTCCAAACAGGACTTGGGTGCTGGAGAGGTTCTGCACAGAGATAAGGGCTCTCCCTGCACTAGCATTAGAGCTGTGGGGGTCTTGGTCACACTACCATTGCATGACAGAGGTGATTTCTGCATTAGGCTTTCTGTTCCTTGTCATTTGTGTTGTCAAATAAAATACATTTGTAAACCTATGAGGTTTTTTTAAATGTTCACATACATTTACACATTACAAACATATGTTCGTAAACAAGCAAGAAATTTTAGCTCTGTGCAAATCATACCCTAAGTGATGAACACTGTTTTACAATGAAGGATTTCTCTCTTGATACTTCAGCCCTATTTTTTCTTTAAAACAACTGGTAAATTAGAATATCTTTGAAGGGTCTTTTTCTCTTATGTCTTTAAAATCATTGCAAGCTGTAGCAGAGAATTCAGTTGTGTTTAGGCGGGGTACATTCAAAGGAAATTCACAGGTAGAACCAGGGAGCTTGTTTCATAGTCCAAGCAGAGATATTTTTGTTATGCAAGGGCAGCCCCTTCAGAGGGATTCCTGGGATACTTTGGCCCCTCTGATTTCAGATAGAGAAGAATCTGTGACACATGAGAAATGCACTGAGGTGGATCACGCACTTATTTCCATTGCTTCAGCTGTGACTGCTGTGCTATTGGTACTTCAGAAAAGAGCCAACAGCTAAAACAGATATTTGCCTTCTGCCAGTTCTGCTGATGGCTCATCTGTTTGCATTACACACTCTAGCTTGTAATTGCATTGCTGTGTTTGCGTGTGTATGTAAACTGCACACATAATCTTGCATATCCTGATAATAGCAGCGTACACGGATGAGATGGTGCAGTCTGCACGCTAGCCCATATATATCTTTCTGTTAAGTGTAAGTCAGGTGCTTGAAAGGAGATAAGCAGATTTACCACAGGAAAAGGTCCAGCCTTGATTTTATTCTGGTCTGAGGCGTGGCATTGGGCTGAGGGAGGCTCGCAGTTTTCACTCCCTTTGGCTTTGTACCAGCAGTCAATCAGAGCATGAAGGACTGTCTCTTTTCAAAGCTGGAGAGAGACTTGGGAGTGGTGGCAGTCTGAAGCAAGGGCTTTTCTCATCCATCCACAGCTGAAGCACTCCTTCACTATTTTTTAATTTGGTAATCACCCCGATTCACCTGCCTTTAAAGCAGTTCTACCTAGTTCCCAGTGCTCCTTCTGCAGTAATGGCATGGGTGAGATGGGATAGAACGGCTGCTGTGTCTCGTCTGGCCGAGAACTCTCCCGCAAGGAAGGAATTAAAGCGCTCAGCTCCCTGCGCTGCCCGCGCCTCTCCCGCGGCCAGGGCTGCGGGCACCGGCGGGGAGAGCCTCGGGAGCGCAGAGCTTGTCTCCCGCGATAAAATAGACGAGTCCTTAATGCGATTCCTCGGATACCCAGGGGGATATCCACAAACGCTGCAGGATAAACAAACAGAGGCGATACTGAATGGAGGCAAAGCAGCGAGCGCTCGGCGCGGGCGGCAGCGGCCCCGGGAGCCAAGAGCGGCACTCGGGGCCCGGGGCTGCCCTGCCCTGCCCGGCCGGCCGGGGGGAGCCCCAAGCCCGCAGCCCAGCCCCAAGCCCGCAGCCGTGAGCCGCAGCCGTGAGCCGCTCCCACCGCCCCGCAGCCCTCCCAGCGCCCCCGGCCCGCTCCCAGCTCCGGCTGCGGGGGCTCGCCCGCCTCCTTTGGACGCGCCGCTCTATTTTTACAGCTCTCCGGGAGCCCTGGCTTCCCCCGGCAGATCCGCCGCTAAGCTAATACTATTACCCGACATTTGAAAAGGAACGAAGTTGCTGAAATAACTGCGCGTCGCTGAAATAGAAGGAAAAGGCATTTTAGGTCATGCGATCCGGATGGCAAAGGTTGCTCCCTACAGAATAAATCTGAGAGGATCGTAGATCAGCTTTACACTGATGTATTGTCTCCTGCTGAGGAGGGTTTTCAGTTCTTTTTGGTGTCTATTTTTTATTTTTAATTGTAAGATAAACAGTGACCAAAATCATAGTATGAAATGGCACAGCTCCAGTAGTGACGGTTTACCCCAGGCAAAACTTAGTTCCTTTTCCTTTTTTCCTTTTTTTTGGCTGTTTTTTATGACATAAAATCTTGCTGTCTGCAATGTAGAAATGTTCTGCAAGGTCACTTGCGCAAAATGTAATAAAGTAAGCTTATTGTTTCCCAGAAGAAGATTATGTTTGAATTTCTCTAGTCTCCTCTTTTTATTTAACCTGCTGTCTGGTTCGCTTTGGCAGGGTTCAGCTGTGAAAGTCACACAAGCCCTGACTGCCCTCTCATAATCATATGTTGGGTTTCAGACTGTTTCAGTCAGTGAAGCAGACATTCCAGGACTTTTCTGGCCCACTTTAAATGTCGTAAAAGTTGATGGTCTTCAAGCAACCCTGTTATTCCCTGGGTGCTTAGGTAGCCAGTTATACCCAGAATGACCTTCAGCATGTGTCCTGCCCTTCTGACTATTTATCCTCTCAATTCCGTATCTGAGAGGATGGAAATCTGGAGGAAGCCTTGGCAATCTGACCAAGGGGGAATCCTTTCCTTGGTGTAGCCTAGCTGGAACCCCTTGAACCAGTGGAAGAAAATTGGAGGAAGAGATGGAAAATAACCTGTGAAATCCTGGTGTTGCCAAGATTTCCTGCACCTCAACTGAGATGTTCTGAAGGCTACAGTTGCAGTCCCAGATCTGAGAGCATTCCTTGTTTCTGAGCCAGCTTATGTGCTCTGGCCAGATCCTAGCTCCTAATTCTACACCAACACTAGACCTGCACACCAGCTTTCCCCAGCCTGCTCCTGTGAGCCGATGAAACCCTGCAGGTGAGGCTGGCTGGGAATGGTGGCATGCTCCTGATGGCAGCTGTCCACCCCCATAGAGCGCGGGAGAGCTCAGTCTAGGTGTGAGCATCTCCTTCTGCCCCTTCTGATCCAGGGGAAAGGCAAACAGATTAGCTTAAATTGGCTCTTTAGAGCAGTTAGACCTCAAGATGGAACAGAGAAATAGTGCTTGCAGACTCAGGAGCAGGTAGGAGGTAGTTTAAGAAGCTGCTTCTTATCAGCTTTCAGCTATTCATTTCTGTCTCCCAGCTGAGATGGGACCTGAATGTGCCCTAATTTTGATGTGGTAAAATTGGGCCAAATATGAAATCCAAATGTGCAAAAACCATAAAGAGAAAAATATTCAAATCTTTTTTATTTTTGTACAAAGATTTGAAACCTGTATTATTGGCAGAGGAGGGAGTTTTGAGGAGAGACCAGGAATAGATTACAAACAGCACACCCCTGCCATTTGAGATAAGGTGGATTTTGTTGTTTTTTGTTTGCAAGTCAAGGCTATAGTACCTATGACAGGGAGCAGAACATTTCTGATTTACTGTAATAGAGCAATGGTAAACATACTGTATAATTACCATGTTAGAGTGTTTATCCATGTGGTTTTTATGTTCTAAGAAATTTTTTTTCCCCAGATATAATCAGGTTTACAAATAAGATAACCATGTTGGGGGCATGTTACTATGGAGGTAGATGATGAATTACACATCTTTATAATTAGGAAAGGAACAATAGCCAACCAACTAAATTTTGATGATGGTTCACAGTATAAGCCCTATTCTCTTCCCAAGAGAACAGGAAAAACATTTCAAATTATTCCTTCAGCTGGAGACTTCTTGTGATACATAGCTGAGATTGAGGGCACTGGTCCAGGTAGAGGACAGCGTGACCTGAACCCTGTTAGAAGGTGAAGAGCAGAAAACTGAGGCAGTAACTGTGAACAGCAAGGGGAAGTCAGGATATCAGAGCATGCACAGGCACAAGAGAGCTAGAAAAGGAGTTGAAGAGGACAAAAGCAGTGACAGCAGGTCTGTGCTGAACCTCTCAACCTCTGATGTTCTATCAGAGACAGAGCTAAGTCTAAGGCTGAAGCAGCAAAGAAACTTACAGAGACTGGGGCAAAGCAGTGGGGGTCAGATACTGCCATTGTAGATTGAATGATGAAATAATAATGACCAGCCAGAAAAGGACGTGCAGAGACACTTAGAGCACAGGAAGATATCTATCTAGTGCTGAACTTTTCCCAGATGGTTTCACTGGCTAGGCATTTGGCACAAAAGGGAGTTGAACACTGCTGAAATTTATGATCGTTTATTTTCTATGGTTTATTTTAAAAAAGAAAAAAAAGAGGAAATAAATGCAAAGAAATGCATTTATATCTTTTACAGCTATTTTGTCTATTAAAAGTGTGACTTCAGCCCTTTAAATTTCTGTTTGTAGCAGCACTCCAATGACTCACAGGGTCCTTCTATGCAGCTAGTCTGTAATAGCTCTTTCCAGGCATCTGCTCAAACTGTATCCAATTAAAAAAATTAATTTGGGAACAAACTGCTCCCAGTTTCAGATGACTGGCAGGTATGGATTCTGCTTTCATAAAAGGCTTACTCCTGAGCTCAGTTCTGTTTATGGAAGTTAGGAAAGCTATATCATAGCTATCACATAACTTTCAAGTCATATAGCCTTTAAATTTATCTAACATTGTCATCTGCAAATAGCATTGGAACAACATCAAGTCAGTAAAGAAAACAAGACAAAACATCTCAGAAACCTAAAATGTGGTGACATACCTCATTATGAAATACTGCCAAGAGTTCTTGTGAGATAAGTGCATCACATTTCATTGGTTTTGGGGATAAATCTTATTGATTTCTGCTAAGGCTAACAGACTTCTTGTTTTTAGTAACCACAAAATAGAAATAAAATCTCTATCAGTGATGATACCTTCTACCTCTTAAACCTCTCTTGCTTAAGAGCCATTCAGCATGAGCACTATTGGTATCCCTGTAGAATGGTGCAAGATGTGGAGCTCTAATAATGGCACAAAGGTAGAATTTTTGGCACATAAATGTGCTAAGGCAAACTTTTGCACTTGAACCTCCCAGCGATTTGCAAGAGCAAATGCTGCAGGCCGCGGAGCAGTGACAGTGGGGCAGGCAAGTGTTAGAATTCACACTTGTAAAATTTATAGGAACCAGTTGGTTTTGCAGGTGTACTGCCTAGCACTTGTGTACACCCAGTTGCTGGAGCAGATAAAGTGTGAGCTCGGGGCTGGAATGCAGGCTGGGAAGTGGGGAGTCAGTGCCCATCCTGGGGCTACAGCAAGGAGCCTGCCTTGAGAGGCAGAGCTCTTGGCTCTGTCTGTGAAACAGGCCCTTATATGGTGTCAAGTTTGGCACTCTGAAATGTAGGTATCTCTAAACACTGCATTTTCTTAAAAGGTTAGTCGGGAAAAAATGCATATCCTTAAAAAATGTGTGCATTTAAGATAGAAGCCTGGTATGAGGTCTTTAGCTAATGCAACTCGTAACGACGAGACAGACACTTTTCTTTTAATTGTCAGACATAATCTCCAGCTCTGTATTTACTACCCATCTGCTCAGACAGTTATACTTGCTAGCAGATTTACTGGGGGAGTGGAGCAGGGAAGAACAGGAGTGGGAGAGGTGTTGGAAGGAAACAGGAGCCCCTCCTGTGGCTGCTGGGACTGAAGAAGCCCTTGTCACTGTGCACAGCTCCTTTCCCTCTTCAGGCTGCAGATGCAGGGAAGTGCAGCTTCTTTTGAAAAGCAAAAGAAAAAACTTTAAAAATTTGATACTCTCTGGTCCCAAATTAATTATCCTTCATTTTTTAACATTCTCAGAAGCATAGGTTTGTAAATGGATAAATACATGAATTGATTATTAGCATTTTTAATGCTGACTGCTATTAAACATGATACAAATTGATCACTGGTATAGCAATATTTAGAAACAGAATTTCATTAGAGTTTACTGGCTGCTGTCATCTTTCCCATTTCTTCTGTGCTTTCCTAGTAATTTTTACTGCTCAGAATGAGGAATTCACTCACTGATTTCCCCTTTCTGATGAATTTAATAAACATGGCTTCCTGTTAAAAATATATGATTATAAAATACTTTCCTGTTGATTCTTAAAGGTAATCAGATGATTTTTCTCCATTTATCAGTGCCAATTAAGCTTCATAGCACTAACAGCCTTTAGGTATCATAAATAAAGACTCTTTGGTTAGGTATAGATTATTTGCTAAGTTATCCTTTACTGTTTAAAATAAGCCATGTATCAAAATTTACATAGCTTAATGAAGAAGGAAGAAGTGCAATCTTTTTAGATGCTTCTCCCTAACACTGCACATCTGAGGACACCAGCTATAACATACCATAACATTCTAATAATTCTGCATGAGAAAGAGCTACTCCACGATTCTTCGCAACCAAATCTCATGTGAAATATAGCTGTGAATACACAGATCCAAATCCAGGATATACAAACCCTGCTGCGGGGAATGCTTTGTCACTTGAACCTCCATATGCTGCGGATCTAGTTCAGGGGTGGGAGGGGGGAATATGCTATCTATTTGCTTTCTGAATAGATACCAAGCCACTGAGAAGCTGAGCTTAATAACTCATTTTGCAATCAGGCAAACAATGTTCTGCAAAGCCCATGCCACCCCTCTCCCTGCCCATGGTGGTGAAGAGGCAGAGTAGGGCCTGGCTGAACCCTGGCCCCTCTGCTCCCAGCCCTCCCTCCATGTAAACACCACAGGGTTGGAATGCTGCTGGAATTTGGGGTCGGGAGCCAGCCTTTGAGGGGAGCAGGAAGGAGCAGCTGCTTTGTGTGACGGGCTGTCATGCAGAGCTTACTTAGCTCATTTGAAGCCAGAGAACCTTCTCAGGCTGCAGAGAGGCTCCCCAGGAAGATTGCAGGGCTCAGGAGAGGGGCTGGAGGGGAACTGCCAGGCAGCTCCTCCTTGGCGCTGAGAGCAGCCATGGGTGCCACATGTTCCTAAGCAATGCGATGCCGACACATCTCGCCCTTGCTGTTGTGTGGGGAAAAGCAGACTCAAAACACATATGGCCCCTGTTCCTCCTTCAGAATGCATCAATTCACATGCAGAAATACCATGTGCTGCTAAACTTGTGGTAATTGAATGTTTTAAAATCAAACTGTTCTAAGTGTGTGATGGTAACTCTAGTCCTGCTCGTTGCTTTTCCACTCGTTTTGATACAAGAATCCTACCTAGGCTTTCTTTTAAACTTTCATGGCCAAGTCATCTATCAGGATTGAATTATTTTCTAGTGACCATGTTTTGCTCAGAGCATGATAAGATACCTGCTGTTCCCAGCTGTGTCCCATGGACAACTCTGTGCTGATATTCACCAATAGACAAGAACTGAAAATAACTTTCTAGCTGAGTGCCCATGAGGACAAGTCAGAAAGACAGTCTATAAATCAAGGTAATACTTTCCCCTTCTATGCAGATTTATCTCATTTTAAGATATCAAGTATTGCAGAGAGACTTCCTTAAATTGATTGGAGAGAACATCATATTCCTTTGGGACAGGAGCAAGTGTCTCATTGTTCCTTCACTACCGGTCTGTGTCATTTTGTGAAAATGCAGTCTTGATTCTGAGTTTCCTGTAGCTCTATCACATCATGTTTGCTACACATTCAAGCTAAAGCTCTGCACCTGCAAATTCTACTTAAAAGAGGCAAAATATAAGGAAGCCTATGTGACACACACATTAACCCAGGAGAAATAAATTTGACTAAATTGCACCAAACTAGCATTCTTTTGCTAGCAAATACATTTCGTGCCTGAAAACAGACCTAATTGTCAGAACTCTTTGAGCACAGTGAATAGCAATTTAAATAGCCACTGATCTTCATATCATTAGTTCCGTGTAAAATAAACTGAAATGCCCTTTAATTATCCAGCTGTAGGAATATATAAGATGGTACTAAATTTTGCTTAAGTACAGACTATTGCCAAAAAGAAAGCCAAAACACATAATTGCATTGGCATTAGCATTCTATGGTTGTGTGATATCAAGCTGCACAATGGCTGGAACATTCTGTGAAGGGCAATGCTGTCTGGGTAATGTAGCAGAAACACTTATCTAATAGCATGCCCTCCTGTGCCCTCTGTCAGGGCGCCAGCACATTAGTCCTATTATCAGCCTCCAAATACTGGAGGCTTCCACGTCGTCGCTGCTGCCAAAAGAAACGGTCTTCCCTGCTACAGGAGCAAATGTCTGTGCACATAAATGAAACTGAAGAGTAATTAGATTACAGTGTTTCCAACTGACCCCCATGCAACAAAATATTCGGGCTCCCTAATTTACATTAATAAAGATTCCACTACATTTACAGCATGCTCGGTTTAGTTCACAGGTCAGGCGTTTTCCATAATACATTCTAAACATACTATTCCAGTCAAGTAGGGAAGAAATGTCGAGGTGACTGCTGGTAATTATCTTTAAAAGCACTGTTTGTCTTTTCCTTCCCCTACATTATGCAGGTTTTTCGCATGGGGTTAGTATTTGATGGGCTCAGGGTTTGTTTGTTTATTTGTTTTCCAATTTGCACTGAATAGGTAAAAAAATGAGAAACAGTAACAAATACCTGTTCAAGTACCACCATCACCAAAAATCCATCAGGAAGTTATTTAATGTTATTTAATTTATCTCCCTTATTAGGAACATAATAGAACAATCTGTCATCATATGAAAGACATATTTCACATTTTCCCTGAAATTATTCCACTTAGTACAAGAAATAGGGAACCAGGTTTTTAAATGAGATCTAAACCCCACACAAACAACCACCTCACCTGTCTCAAATTAAAGGACATGTCTTGCTTTAATTATTTTAAACAAAACAAATGCCAGAATGCATTTTTCATTAATAAATCTATCCATTTATTGATAAGCACTCTGATCAACATCGTAGAGTAAAAAAACATCTGTTCATTGGAGGACATGTAGTTGAATTAAAATTAGCTTGTGTAAACAATCTATGTAATATTGAGCCCATCTTTTTTAAAATAAATCAGTGATAGAAGAAGGCAAGAGCCAAGGGAGGCAAGTTTTTATATGTTATAAGATTTTGTGTTTATAAAATTCCAAAATATTTTTGTGAAACCTGAAACAATAATGATCCATTCATTGTTTTTTCAATTTAAATGATTCTTTATAATTTGAAGAATTTGTAAGTGAGGAGAAACAAAACAAAGTCTTGTTATTTTTCTATTTTAGATTAAGCATTGCCATTTTTGTGAGATATTTCTGTCCTACAAACTATTCCTGGAATTGCTCATGGGAAAAAAGGATTCTGATGCAAATAAAAGCTGTCAGGTGTCAATCTGTAAATTGCTGTCACTTGTCAGAAATCCTAAGGAGCACTCCATTTAGGGCAAGACAGCTTCTTGGGTTATTTTATGAGTTCATTATAAAAGAGCCAAGGATTCAGCAACTAATTTATTTACAATGGTGAATTGTGTTTCTGCAATCTTATGAAAATATGCATTAAAAATAGTGTAATATGACATGACACCTTTTACACACATAGTTTTGTTGTGACTTAAAAATAGTTCTTTTTATCTTGGTAATAGAAATAGTTCTGAGTGTCATTATTGACAGTTCAGGTTGTTGACTGTTACCTTACATGCATGTGGCTTCAAATCTGCTCTTAAAATAACTGAGAAATGTATTTCTATTTTGCGCTACTACACTTTAATACTGTGAGCAAGTTGTGGGTACTGGAGAGCACCTTCTCCTTCCTTTAAAAAAAAAAACCTCCTTTTTTTCAGTCACAGGAAAGGCTAGTAAGGTGTCAGAAACAAGTTACTGAGAGGTAGCAGGCCTTGCTATTATCCAGTGATCTGGAAAAGACAAGAAAAATGCAGTGAATTACAGGTTAAGGGCAAAGCCTTCCTTATCTGAGCAGCAATAACTTTGGAGAAAAGACTGAGAGAAGAAGAAAGAGAAAGAGAGAGAGAAAGAGAGAGAGAGAGAGAGAGAGAGAGAGAGAAAGGAAGGAAGTGGCGGAAGTGGCGGAAGTGGCGGAAGGAAGTGGCGGAAGTGGCGGAAGGAAGGAAGGAAGTGGCGGAAGGAAGGAAGTGGCGGAAGGAAGTGGCGGAAGGAAGTGGCGGAAGTGGCGGAAGTGGCGGAAGGAAG
>WBNQ01018299.1:30177-44591 GCA_013401375.1 Spizella passerina
AGAGAGAGAAAGAAAGAAAGAAAGAAAGAAAGAAAGAAAGAAAGAAAAAGACAAGCCGACACATTTATTTGGATTTAGAATGTGTACCATCAACTCTCCTCCGTAGAACCACTGCAAAAGCACTGGATCAGCACCCCAGTTAATCAGATCTTTAGAAGAATGTGCAAGCACCTCACTTCCTAGCAAATAATTCCATGTATACTGCAAGGGATGAAGTCTGATTTCCAATGATTCCTGCTTGTAGTTTTAGTTTCCAACACAAAGGCTGCACTGTCAGCACAGTGTTGCCTCCTCTTCTCTTTTGCTTTAGTTGCCTCTGGCGTATCACCTCCCATATCACCTCCAGCGTTTAAATCTCAGCACCTCTTCCCTTCCTTGCAATACATACAACTTTTGATATTTCCTATGCACACTACAATAGCTGCATAGTTGTTCTTTGTATGGCCTGGGACAATAACTGTGGCTGTAGTTTTTAAAACTTGGTCTTTGGTAGGACAGCAAACTAAAAATGCACTTTTTAAAATTTCCCTTGGCAGAACAAAGTGCCTGGGAGAATGCTGAGGAGAGTCACCAGCAGTGAAAATGGGAAAATTGTGTTTAATTCCTTGTTCTGCTACAAATATTCACAACATTCTTCAACAAGTTATTTGACAAAAATTTTCTATATGAAACAGGAACATAAGAACAATTTTATACTTTCCATACTGGCAGTGCTGCATAGCACAGCACAATGATGACCATGGTAATAAGGGACAGATCAGTGAAAATGCACATAGAGAATGCCAGACAAGTAGAGAAAAAAACCCAGCAAACCTGATGATTCTTCTTTTAAAGGGGAATTGCATTAATATTTAGGGAAATCTATTTGCAAACAAGTATGTTCCATCCTGTCATGTGGAGATTAATGTTTTTCTTTGACTACAAATATCCTTGCAATCAATTTTAATTCACCTGGAGGAGGCCATTTGTCATAACAGAGAAGGAAATTAATGTGTGAAGACAGTATCTGACTAAACAATGCAAAGCCTCACTCAGGCTGTTCTCACCTGGATGCTGGGAGCCCCTTGGTTGAGGTGGCATCCTTACCTTGCATGAGGTAAGAAGGTAGATATTGTGAGGTGAGAAGAAGAGCAAATCCAATGCCAGTGCCTTTCAAAGAACCTCAGGTACATCACCCCACTCAGGCAGGAGCAGCAATCAGAGGTGTATAACACAAGGGCAGTGATGCTGTAGTAGCAAACTCTCTGTCCCAGTGACACCTTTAGTGTGTTTCAGCCTCAAAAGGCAGCATGATGTAGCTGTAGTGTGGTACAGTACCTAGGGAGAGGGATCAGCCTCTGAGAACAGCTGAAGGAGACATTGTGTGCTGAGGTCTGAAATGATCTTCACACTTCTGTGTCTCTCTGCCTGCAGGGTGAAATCCAGGCTAGCCCTGCATTATTGAAAGGCTCAATGTTCTGAATTCATCTTGTGTAATTATGGCATTATTAAGGGTGCCTAAATTAGGAATGTAGCCACTTCACACTCTCTCTACAGGCCTTCCTAACTATGAGATGCAGTGATTTGCAGTAGCCAATTTGTCTGTGCACTTTTCATTGCTGTGGATTGTGTGTTGCTTTTGATGGACAGTGTCTTACCATGTCACCCTTGCACAGTTCACACTGAAGGTGGTAGCTTTCATTCAGTCTCTTTTTTGACTGGTTTAAAAATTATTTTTATGCTTTCTTGTACACTCCCCAAAGCACAGTGCTTTCTCTATGCTAGCCAAGTCCTCTAATTTTTATTCTTGTAAATCACTGTGTAAAATTCTGAAACAGCCCCATTTTTGGCATATTCATTTTAGTTTACCTACAGAAACAACCCCTCCTGTTGCGTGCTGTTGTGGTTTTCCTCTGGTCTATTGTTTTGTCAAGCCCCACAGCTACATTCCCATTGGAGAATCATTCATTTGCTCACTGAGGCAGGAATTACAGCATTTAAGCCCCTCACATCTTCGTTAAAATAACTAATGTTGTGACCCATCACACAGTGATTATATGAGGATATAATTATATGAGGATATAATATTATATGAGTACACTGCAACTGCTTGGTGAAGTGAAGAAAAACACTCTGAGACCTTAATTTACACAATGAGATCCAGTTCAAATAATTACGGGGTTCTCATTTGTTAAGCAATTACTACAAAGCCACAAAAATTCATGATAATAAAAATATTGTTAGATACGGAATCAGCTGGTCACACTCAAAGAGTTGTGATCAATGGCTTGAGGTCTGAGTGAGACCAGTGACAAGCGGCATTCTTCAGGGATTCTTGTAGGGACCAGCACTATTTAACATCTTTGTTGATCTATAGAGGGATTGTGTGCACCCTCAGGAATTTTGCTGGTAACACCAAATTCTGTGGTGTGGTCAGCATGCTGGAAGGAAGGGATGACATCCAGAGGGACCTGAGCAGGCTTTTGAGGTGTACAAACCTCATGAAGTTCAACAGGGCCAAGTGCAAGGTCCTGAACATGGACTGTGGCAATGACAAACACGGGTACAAGCTGTGTGATGAGTGGATTGAGGGCACCCTGAGAGATGAAAACTAAGAAATGTGCAGTCATAGCCCAGAAAGCCAGCTGCATTCTGCTGCATCAAAAGAAGCATAGCCATCAGGTTGAGGGAGGGGATTCTCCCACTCCGCTCTCATGAGACCATACCTGAAGTGCTGTGTCCACCTCTGTAAGAGGTCCCCAGTGTAAGAAAGACATTAATTACAAGTGAGTCCACAGAAGGGGCACAAAATATGGCCAGAGGCCTGGAGCAGCTCTCCTATGAAGACAGGCTGAGAGAGTTGGAGTTGTTCAGCCTGGAGGAAACAAATCTCCAAGGGAGACCTTGAGTAGTTTTCCAGTACCTGAGGCAGAGCAACAGGAAAGCTGGAGTGAGACTCTTTATCAGGCAGGGAACGTAGTGATCGGATGAGGAGCAAGAATTTTGAACTGAAAGAAGTCAGATTTAAGGCTGGATATAAGTAAGAAGTATTTCACAGTGAGGATGTTGAGACACTGGAACANAGAGTTGGAGTTGTTCAGCCTGGAGGAAACAAATCTCCAAGGGAGACCTTGAGTAGTTTTCCAGTACCTGAGGCAGAGCAACAGGAAAGCTGGAGTGAGACTCTTTATCAGGCAGGGAACGTAGTGATCGGATGAGGAGCAAGAATTTTGAACTGAAAGAAGTCAGATTTAAGGCTGGATATAAGTAAGAAGTATTTCACAGTGAGGATGTTGAGACACTGGAACAGACTTGCCAGATATGTTGTGGATGTCCCATTCCTGGGAGAATTCAAGGCCAGGTTGGATGGGGTCCTGAGCAACCTGGTCCAGTGAAAAGTGTTCCTGCCCATGGAAGGGTGTTTAGAACTAGATGATCTTTAAGGTTCCTTTCAACAAATGGCTTTGTCTGATATTTTAATAAAATTCATGATCAATGTTAACCTATAAACCCTAAAAGAAGGCAGACCCGTTGACAGTTCAGAATGAATAATCTGGTCAGCTGCAATCTGAAGTGTCCAGGTAGGAAACCAAAGGTAATGTGAGCCTTTATAGTGTCTTCATATTTGTATTTAGAAGATGCAAGTTTGTGATTTCAAAGTGGAGTTAATATGTGGGTTGTATAAGTGTGGATAATAAATGATGACCTGAACNATTGTGTGCTGAGGTCTGAAATGATCTTCACACTTCTGTGTCTCTCTGCCTGCAGGGTGAAATCCAGGCTAGCCCTGCATTATTGAAAGGCTCAATGTTCTGAATTCATCTTGTGTAATTATGGCATTATTAAGGGTGCCTAAATTAGGAATGTAGCCACTTCACACTCTCTCTACAGGCCTTCCTAACTATGAGATGCAGTGATTTGCAGTAGCCAATTTGTCTGTGCACTTTTCATTGCTGTGGATTGTGTGTTGCTTTTGATGGACAGTGTCTTACCATGTCACCCTTGCACAGTTCACACTGAAGGTGGTAGCTTTCATTCAGTCTCTTTTTTGACTGGTTTAAAAATTATTTTTATGCTTTCTTGTACACTCCCCAAAGCACAGTGCTTTCTCTATGCTAGCCAAGTCCTCTAATTTTTATTCTTGTAAATCACTGCGTAAAATTCTGAAACAGCCCCATTTTTGGCATATTCATTTTAGTTTACCTACAGAAACAACCCCTCCTGTTGCGTGCTGTTGTGGTTTTCCTCTGGTCTATTGTTTTGTCAAGCCCCACAGCTACATTCCCATTGGAGAATCATTCATTTGCTCACTGAGGCAGGAATTACAGCATTTAAGCCCCTCACATCTTCGTTAAAATAACTAATGTTGTGACCCATCACACAGTGATTATATGAGGATATAATTATATGAGGATATAATATTATATGAGTACACTGCAACTGCTTGGTGAAGTGAAGAAAAACACTCTGAGACCTTAATTTACACAATGAGATCCAGTTCAAATAATTACGGGGTTCTCATTTGTTAAGCAATTACTACAAAGCCACAAAAATTCATGATAATAAAAATATTGTTAGATACGGAATCAGCTGGTCACACTCAAAGAGTTGTGATCAATGGCTTGAGGTCTGAGTGAGACCAGTGACAAGCGGCATTCTTCAGGGATTCTTGTAGGGACCAGCACTATTTAACATCTTTGTTGATCTATAGAGGGATTGTGTGCACCCTCAGGAATTTTGCTGGTAACACCAAATTCTGTGGTGTGGTCAGCATGCTGGAAGGAAGGGATGACATCCAGAGGGACCTGAGCAGGCTTTTGAGGTGTACAAACCTCATGAAGTTCAACAGGGCCAAGTGCAAGGTCCTGAACATGGACTGTGGCAATCACAAACACAGGTACAAGCTGTGTGATGAGTGGATTGAGGGCACCCTGAGAGATGAAAACTAAGAAATGTGCAGTCATAGCCCAGAAAGCCAGCTGCATTCTGCTGCATCAAAAGAAGCATAGCCATCAGGTTGAGGGAGGGGATTCTCCCACTCCGCTCTCATGAGACCATACCTGAAGTGCTGTGTCCACCTCTGTAAGAGGTCCCCAGTGTAAGAAAGACATTAATTACAAGTGAGTCCACAGAAGGGGCACAAAATATGGCCAGAGGCCTGGAGCAGCTCTCCTATGAAGACAGGCTGAGAGAGTTGGAGTTGTTCAGCCTGGAGGAAACAAATCTCCAAGGGAGACCTTGAGTAGTTTTCCAGTACCTGAGGCAGAGCAACAGGAAAGCTGGAGTGAGACTCTTTATCAGGCAGGGAACGTAGTGATCGGATGAGGAGCAAGAATTTTGAACTGAAAGAAGTCAGATTTAAGGCTGGATATAAGTAAGAAGTATTTCACAGTGAGGATGTTGAGACACTGGAACAGACTTGCCAGATATGTTGTGGATGTCCCATTCCTGGGAGAATTCAAGGCCAGGTTGGATGGGGTCCTGAGCAACCTGGTCCAGTGAAAAGTGTTCCTGCCCATGGAAGGGTGTTTAGAACTAGATGATCTTTAAGGTTCCTTTCAACAAATGGCTTTGTCTGATATTTTAATAAAATTCATGATCAATGTTAACCTATAAACCCTAAAAGAAGGCAGACCCGTTGACAGTTCAGAATGAATAATCTGGCCAGCCACTTCCTACCTGAAGTGTCCAGGTAGGAAAGCAAAGGTAATGTGAGCCTTTATAGTGTCTTCATATTTGTATTTAGAAGATGCAAGTTTGTGATTTCAAAGTGGAGTTAATATGTGGGTTGTATAAGTGTGGATAATAAATGATGACCTGAACTTGTCTGTGGGCACTGTCACTTCTCCATTTTGGTTGATTTTTCTCAAATTAGATGCAGACAGATCTCTTTTATGAGCAATGAATTCTCTAGTTCAATCAGAATGTTTGACTAAGATCATTATGATTGTCCAATCTGGTTTATATGTTTTGTAGGAGTAAATTCCTGGTTTTGCAGTCTTTTTCTGTTTTGTGCAAAAGACATTTGTTTCCTGTTAAATAGATGAGCCTACCAGAAAGTAGATCTCACTTTCTAACTACTGAGCTACACTCATTTATAAAGATATGCCTTCTGTGTACTTCATGAATATAAAGATGTTTTCAAAAAGTGTTTGTAATGGTCAGATACTTGAAAGACACTAAATAGAAGATTTGCAAGTTTTTTTGCTGTTTTTTGGGTTTTTTTGGGGTTTTTTTGGTTTTTTTTTTGTGGTTTCTCAAATATTACTGCCTGCTGGTCTGTGACTGAAGGTAATTCTCATTAATTTGCTTCATTGAGCTGTTTGAGTCTTCTAAATGTACAATACTTCTTTTCCAGTCATAACTTGATAATGATTTGATTTATAATGAAAATAAGGATTAATACAGCTGCATGCAAAAAAGAAAGGGTTAAAAAAAGTAAAAGAAACTATGGCTTTTATATCGATCACCAGGTTCCATTGTCTAACATTACTTTTATTACATTCAAAGTGTTTGAACTAGTAGATCTTTGCAGTTGGCAAGAAGCAATTATAGAAACAAGTAATTTTTATTCAAGGACTTGAAATATATTAACAAAACAATGAAAAGAGAAAAAAAAGCAACAAGAAAAAGACATTTCACAGCCTCCAATTCAATTCCAGGAAGGTTTTTCCTGTAAATTGTTAGAATTTTTTTCCATCTGACTCTGTAATGTGTACCAAGGAGTGTTTCTAACATATTTCAATCATCCTTAATTCCTACTGTTCTCTTTGTAATCTTGAAATATGAAGGCCAGTTTTCAGTCAATATAATTATCAGATATCATATTCACATTTACACATTTTATTTTTTTTTCACTAGAAGGATCACAGTGGCTTGTTATCTGGACCTTTCCTCATCTAAAATAATTCACACAGAAAAATTTTACACAAAATCTCAAAATTTTCTAAATTATACCACTACCCAAAATAATCCAGCATGTTCTGGACAAATCAAGGCTGTTCAATGGTGCCCAATCTGGCAGTGAAAACTGAAGCAACCTGACTTTTAACGAACTTCAAGAGAAATTGTTAAAGTTGACAGAACAGTCTGGCATGCAGTTTAATAGTAGTTACTCATACAGTCTCTGAAAATAATTTTGTCTCACCATTATCTAACATAAAATTATGAGCCACGGATAAGTGAATTGCATTTGGACTATTTAGCTTTTATATTCATGGTAAGGTTTCTCCTCCAAAAAAAAAAAGTATGGCAAAAACATGTGACTGAGCTAGTCAAAAGAAACAACGCTGCCAAATCAACTTTTTTCTTTTTTTAAATTTCCCTGAAAAGCTGGGGAGTGTGTATGACATAGTTGAGATGCAATCAGGCTGCATCTTGCATAAATTAAAAGTTTTGCTCCCCTTAATTAGTTTATTTAAATCAAAGTCTATCAGAAGCATGGAAACCTTCTTTCTGCACACAAGCAAGGAGAATATGCCTCATCCTCTGCTTAAAACACAGAAATATTACATGGATGCCAAATATTGCAGCAAGAATATTTCTTGCATAGCAATTAGACCTCTGCAGCAAGACATTTTTCATTGGAGCTTGCTTCCTTTTTACCTTGCAAGACATTTCAGGCTTTCTGACACAAGAGCCCCTTTCCCTCTGAAAACAGGACAGAAAAAAATGTCACTTTATTAATAATTTCCTAAATAGGACTGATTTAAAGATGAAAACAACTCTTGCAAGGAGAATGATTGGAGACGGTTGTCACTGGAGATACAGCTCCAGCTGTAAGCTGCAGGTGTGATGACAAATGCCTGCAGTATCTCAACCCGATGCTGTGTATTTCTTAACCTTTTTCAGGTAAATAGTTCTTTAGTCACACCAAAAATAGTGGACCAAACCCTGAAGATTTACTCTGTGCTTAATAAATTGTCAGACAGCCTCCTTGAAAGTCAGTGGTAGTTTGCCTTAAAACTGACAGAATAGGAGTTTATTAAAACCCTTAAAATTGAAATATAGTCATAAGATTTGCAGGATCAGGCCTCTAATTTAGCATGCACTGAAGATGCTGAGGGAAAATTGGTCATTCAAAAAGCTGTAGAGACTGAGCTGGAGCAGGCCCAATTCCAGGAAGTGCCTGCCATGTCTCTGGATGTCGTGGGAGTAGTGTAATGGAAAGTGACTGATGTAGCTTGATAGAACACTTTAAAATGACACATTGAGCTAGATTCAGTGAAAGGGTAGTGGACAGATGGTTTTCATTTTAAGAAATTTAATGGCTATTTGACATTCTTCGTCATTAGTGATCCTGTTTAAAATGTTATTGAATAGTGATAATTTTTATTCCATTATTTTTAGCTGAACAATAGCTTTGTTATCACTAGAGCCAGCAAAGCATACCTATTAAAAACCTCTACTTTGCAGCAGAATGACTAAAAGAGAGATTCTTTGCATACAAAATATTTGTACTAATTTTTAACAAAAAAGTTGTGTGAAGGTTTATTTTTACTTCCTCTGAAATCTGATAAAGTGTTATAAAATGCTTCTTTTTTTTCCTAAATGAAACATCTCTTCCACCACCACAGACCAATCTAGTTAATCTTTTTAAAGAAAAATTCAAAATTTATCCAAATCGCTGTCTCAAATTTTAGATTTATAGTGAAGCTCAGGCTGTGAGGCAGTGGAAATAAAATTTATGTTATTTATTCCAGATGTTAAATAATTGATCACATATTCCTGAATTTCTCCTTATTTATATTTTTGGTCTTTATATTTCATCTGCATATTCTGAAATCTTTAGAAAGTGTCAGGACATCAACTCCATTTCACAGGGCACAATCAGATTCAGATGACGACAGTAAATGAAGTGTTTTTCTTTCATGAAGACACAAAACCCCACCCCTTCCTTCATCAATCAGATTTAAAAAGGGCGCATATACATGTCTTGAAATATGAAATTACAGTCTCAGTGAGTAACCTGAAGTCCTTTTTCAAAACATGAAAAGACATTTTATTTGAACATTTTATAATGTTCTAGTAAAAATCTCGATATGAATTTTTTATATTGTTTGCTGATTTCTGCCTTATTCATATTCTGACAGAAAACTCATGACTGCAGCAATGCTAATGCTCTTTTCTTTATTTCTTTGCAAAACCAATGCTGCTTTATCTGCACCAGAAAGATAAGGTTGCTCCAAAGATGTAAGCTGATATTAAGAGGTCTACATGCTCTGAAAAAGACACAACAATAAAAGTCCAAATTTGTGGTTTACTGACTCTGGCAATGTCCTTTTGAAGCATTATTGTTTACTGATGGGCTCATGTTATCCGGCACATTCCATTTTCATTACTTATAAATGGTACAAGGCTTATTTCATTATTTATTTATTTAGATCCCATGTTGTTTTTCGAGTTAGTGAGTATCCAGGTAGTTCCTGGAGCGTGATGCAAAAGGGCAGATTATCAGCTCCACTTAGCTCCCCCATTTTCCCTGAAATGCATCAAAGCCCCTCTTGGGTATGGGCTGCTGGCTGGCTGCTGGCAGGAGCCCTGGATGCTGTGGGATGTGCTGCTGTCCCTCTGCACTGAGCAGCCCCAGCTGCTTTGCCAGTGAGCACTGCGCCTTCCTGGCAGCACAGCAACCCAGCCTGTGCGGGTGGCTTTGAGCATCCCTCGGGCTGGCCCAGCCTGCAGGGTGGGGACAGCAGGGACTGTCGCTGGCTGTGGGGCAGCCTCTGTCCTTTGGCACCCCCAGCATCTCCCGCAGGCTGCTCCTTGCTGCAGCCTGGCAGTGCTTTCTGGGCAGGCAGCCCTTCTTCAGCCAGGACAGTGTCACAGCCAGGCTGCTGCTGCCACCCCTCAGGGGGCTCTCAGGCCCAGGGCCACCAAGCTAGCTGGCAGCCCAAGCACATCCTGCAGGCCCCTGTAGGACCAGGCTGCAGGGCTGGCGCCAGCTCAGCAGGGCTTTAAGCACTGCCACAGTGACATCCTGTTCCCAGGGAGGTGAGGGGTGGGTGGCAAGTGCTGGCTGTCCCCCTGCCCCACACTGCTGTTTTCACAGCCTGACATTGTCATCACCTTTGGGAAGCTGGAGAGCAACTTTTCATTCCCGTTGCCAGGTGTCACAATGGCAAACCTACACGCCTGGGTGGAAAGTTAAAATATGTTTTGGAAATAAATGTTTGGAAAGAAGAAATCTCTCCAGGTCTAATTTGAAGCATCAATCTGACAAAAAGGGGCTATCCTGCTTGCTAGGCAAATGCTATCAAGATTAAAATTTTCTCTGAGAGTAGAGACCCTTCCACATTAAATAAAATCACACAACAAAGCTTGTCAGCATTAACTAGCCAATCACCTGCAGGACAGAAATCAGTCAGATCTTGCTTGTCACTTTACCTGGTTGGAACTAAAACATCAGTGTAGAGCAAAGATTGCTTTTTTTTAACCAAGGAAGCAAACATTGAAGGAAGAGCATCACAGCTAATGTTAAAAGTTTTTAAGTACTTCCTTTTATTTTAGTGTAGTTCTAATTTTCACTAATGGTTTATATGTCTGACAAGTCACTATTGCTACTTACATAATTTGATTTAAAATATTTGCATCTGTAAGCAAATAAGGGTGTTATTAGGATGTAGATTAACTCTTTCAGTTTTACAGTGAATGGCCAACTGATTTTTTCCACAGTGGTTTTAGAAAGCCAACAAAACTTTTGGTCTCAGCTTGCAGAGATCATCCTGTACACCTCTTCAGTAATTCTCTAGTGAAGCTGGTAGGAAAAATGCCAAGGGAGCTGCTTTTATTTCCCTGTAGCATGACAACCTCTTCAGCAGGAATAATTAGCTCAGGCCAAGAACTTGCTTCATGTATATGGCAGAATTACTGACCCAAGCTGGATCTGAACCAGCAGCCATATGATTTAAATAGGAGATGAAAATTGATCTCAAAATAACCTCAGCAATCTAAGCCAAGGAAGCGACAAAAGGATGAATGCTTAGCGCTGCACAAAAAATAAATATCCTCTTTTAGAAAACAGACCTTGTCACAAGAGCCAAATACTCATACATCATGTAGTAGCCTAAATTGAAGAATACGCCTCTGCTGGTAAACATAACAAAAACAATAAGAAATGGCTCTCTGTTTGCATTTTTACAATATTATGTACACATCACATACTAAATGTGTTTTATCTCCCAAACCTCACACATATATTTGCTATCTCCCAAGTTTAGCCAATATTCATTGTGACCTTTAGTGAAACAGTAGCTCCCTGAATCTCTGGATTGGATTCTTCATGGCAAGTCAGGGTCCCCAACAAAATTTATTTAGCAGATGAATAAGATTTAGACTGTGAAAATAGCCCCACATTCCAACTAGACAAATAGTCTGGGTGAAAACCACATCACCTTGTTACCTACTTGTTTCCTTGCACCTTCTGGAGTGTGCTGCTGGACAAGCTACACTGGCACCAGATGTTCAAATTCAGGGATAAAGAGATTTTTCTCACAGAAAGAGTCCTAAAAGGACTTCTGACAGGAGGAGTACTTTCTTTGCAACCTGTGTGACAAGCATTTTAACTATACAAGGGGATATATTCTTTCTCTGGGATCTAGTATATAAATTACAAGGAAAATAATAGCTCCAGTCCAAAGGACCATCCACTAATCTCCTTGTTTATATCACAGGTAATATGTAAGTGCTTTTCAGAGCTAATCCTTTCAGCCATAGCATAAATGCAAAGGCCAATAAGATTACTTGGAGATGAAACATTTTAATAGCATCACAGAGTCAGGAAGTAAACAGATTATGAAAGGCAGCAACTGGGATTGATTTTATTTTGCAGCTTGGCCTGAATGTCCTAAACTTGATGAGTCTTGTAATCAATCTTGTTTGAATTTTGCATGGGATTTTAGCTCATCTTGAGGCTAAGAAAATAAGCAATTTCAAAAATCAGAACATTAGACCACAAATCATGAGAGGGAAGAAAACCACAGTGTAAGACCCAGTAGTGAAATCCTCTTTGCTGGGGCTCAGAGGTACCTAGCAGGGTTCAGAGGACAATTCTGTGAAACAGCTGTGCAGAAGATTTCTGTGATGGTCTCCTCCTGGAAGCACAGGCTTTCCAGACAGGGTCAGATTCTGCAGGTGTGTTGCTATACAGTCTTCAGGCTTTTTCATCTCCAGAATTTGTTTTTCTCCCTTATTGCTGTGGTCAGTTCCAGTGAGGACTGTGTCATCCTGGATTGTGGGTTTAATATGAAGAGACACATCTAGAACAGAAATACAAGCTTTCATTCTTCTGAAGGGCTTCTCTCTGGCGCAACAAAAATGCTTTTCCAATCAAACTGATACAAAGGGACAATCAAGGAAATAGTCCTTCAAAACTTCACTGTTGCTTCAAATCAGAACACTAACAGTGAAATCAATGCCCTGATTTTCATCTTTGTGGTCTTTCTGACAATCACCATCCTGTAAGAGCTGTTATTCATTTTTTAATACTACTGTGAAGGTTCTTTGCAACCTTCAGAGAGGCAGAGAACTATTTATCTGCAAGAAGGTCTATTTTGGAAAGCAAGGGGAAAATTTAGATCAACAGACTGCATACCAGCAGTCTGACTTTCTTCCACAGAAACCTGGAGTGCGGTGGGAAAAAGTGCCGTGTTTCATGACGCTGACTACCATGACTAAATTAACAAAAAATTCATACTCTTTTCATATGACAGGAGCAGTTGACATATCTTTTGCCACAACATTTTTCTCACCAAAATGTTGGATTACGTTCAACATTTTGTCATAAAACACATGAAGTCTGTATCTGAGACAAACCCATGCACTTCTTCCTGTGGAGGTACAGCCGCAGATTTCCACTGGTGTTTGCAAATCCAGTAGATTTCAATATATTTTGAGTTGGTTCCATTTGAAATTCAACCCTTCCACTCTGTCCCTGCAGCTAGATACTTTGTTTCTGTGACAATCTGCTTTTATGTAGAATTTATGCCAAATCTCCCAGCGCATTCATTTTGTGTGGTTATGTTTCCATTTCAAATTCCCAGGCTAAATGCGATGGCAATTTTGTTCCCCTTTAGTTAAGAATACCCTAAACAAAGGAAGCTACTGAGCAAGAGTGGGCAGGGAGTAGCTAATACAGTTTAACAAATATCCTTTGGTGCTGTGAAATGAGAGGGATTGGTTGAATGTGAATGTGAGACAGCAGCAGACCCACACTGAGCGCAGGCAGAGAAGTCACAGCAGGCTAAGGGGGAAGCAAGAAGGAGGACTGGAAGCTGGTGAGACCATCAGTACAAAGAGTGTAGAAACAACGCAAAAGCAGTTCAAAATGCTCCTGAAAATAATGAAACCCTAGAGAAAGACTTGTAATGGATGACAAAGTAATGCTTCCTACTGACTTTGCTGCAGAGTTTAGGGCCATATGAACTTTTTCATATGATTAGGCCATGTGAACTTTTCTGCCCACACAAAGGATTGCATAAAACAAGTGTCTGCCTCCACCATTAAATTCTCCTAATGCAAACAGTCCTGAAACACTGTGGCAAGCAACCATTGCACAGGTTTAGCTCTGTCTTTTGGGCCACTCTCTCCTGCAAGGAGATGGCTGAGATCTGCCATTATCCAGATTTATAAAACATTTCAAATCATGACTTTCACTGAAACCTTAGCTCTTAATTTCATGCTTTTAATTTCTACGCCTTTGAGATTTTCATCTTCCTCAAGTTTTTGAATCAAAACTTCTGTATCTTTTTGCAATGCACACTTACCTTAAAAACCATCCCAGAACTGATGTATAAATCATCATTCACTACTGCAAATTATTCTCAACCTCTTCTTTTCCAATAAATATGTAAGAATCAAGTTATAAGCTAGTTTTGCAAGGAATAAGGGTGGAGAAACAAAGTAAACCTCCTAAGGAAGGAATGGAAATCCAGGATTACACAAATATTTTTTTTCTGTGAATTTGAAGTAAATTCATACGATCTGAGAGTCTGATTTTGCCAAAAGGGAAGGAGCAAAGGAAAATTCTTCAGTATGTGTGGCGTTTTGCAGAACTGTTTCTTTTAAGGTTTCAGAAGACAAGTAATTTCATGGCAAGTGTGTAGCATGAATCTGTCTTTATTCCCTTTGAGAAGCCTCAGGCAGGGAATATGTGGCATGTTATACAATAATGCATGAAAAAAAAAGGTCCTTTGACCAATGAATTTTTTATAAAAGTTGGTTCTCCCAAGTAGCTGTAACTGTGATTGCCCTCTTAACTTTGTTGGTTTACCTTTCTCTCTACAAGTTCGTGAATTTTTCCCCTGAGGCAGATCAATGCTGTAATTTTAGCACCATAATTTTATGGAAGCTTTTCAGCATCACTGCTTGATTTTCTGGACTAGTTTTGAAAACTGAATAGAAAAAGGATAATAGCCCCGGAAAATTAGCCTCAAAAA
>WBNQ01018300.1:0-13914 GCA_013401375.1 Spizella passerina
TCATATGCTTAGATTTATTTTTTAAGCATTCTATCCTCTATTATGATCCTTTTACACAAGTCAGGCCAGAAAACACTGACCAATTTCTCTCAAGCCTAAACCTCTCTGAGCCATAACAGTTTCACAGAGGTTCCTGCCATCATCTGTCCCAACTTTCCTTTGCCTTATTAAAGAAAAAACATGTATTACTGAGGAAGAATGCACTACTTCCCCAAGTATCTACAGAGATTAATTATCCATAATGTATTTTTTTTTGCATGTTGAACTCAGCATCAAATCCTCAGATCTGACAGAATAAGAAATATGGAGATCAAAACACTATTGAGTATCAGAAGCCTCTATCAATGTTGGTTCTTCTAGACTCTAACCAAAGTGAGTCCTTCCCTTCCCTTGGATAAACTAACTAGACCAAGATTCTTTAATCTCCACTCTAAGCCACATTCCCCAAGCATCACTCTCATACCTTTTCCCTAAGCCTTTTTCAAATTTGTGGCATTCTGTTTCAAGTTACATAAAAAACACAGCTTAGAAGCAGCCTGCAGAGTCATAAGAACAGGCAGTTGGATGTCATTATAAGATCCAGCAGAAGCTGGTTCTTATTAGTCCAGAAAAAAAAAAACTTATTGGTGAAAATGGCATGTTTGTAATGAAGAAATCATGCAACCTTTAATGGAGATCTGTAATTGAAATTAACCTAATCTACCCAAAAACAGAGAGAGATGCAGGAAGAAGTAGAGATATTAAGAAAAAAAAGTTTATTTTGTATAATATCATCATTTTACCACATTTTGCTAAAGGGTGGAAATCCATCTCTAGAGAAATTCAGAATTAATAAAAGCCACTTTGTTCTAACCCCTTACCAACTCTTGCTGAGGAAGGAAAATTGCCTCTTTCTATGCTGCCTTTGGTGAGGAACCCTCATTCTTTTAAACAACTGTTAAATGTAAATGTGCCTTAGTCATATCAATGATTCAAGGCTGGTTGGCTGGAAATGGAAGAAGAAGGAAAATGGAAAGAAGGAGGGAAAGGGAAAGGCCCAATGGCACCTTTTATTTTTTTTNAAACATCGTCATACACTGCACTAAAAATTTTAGATAATTTTCAGATAAATATCCCAGACTCCAGTGAAGAGCATCTCCATGAGCTTTTCATCACATAATGTAGAACTGCATTCTTATTTTATCAGCCAAAATTCCTCCATGATGAAGATGTAAAGTCTGCTGTGATAACTGCAGATGTAATCCTAGTTATTCTGCTGCAAGTGTTTTGCTCTCTTAAGAATCCAATTTCCAGCAACTTTGGACAATTTTGTACTTGACCCAGTTAGATTCAACATTGGAAACAAGGCAGAGTTGTAGAGAAAATATTTTCTATGTAAAAAAAAACAAAACAAACCAGGGGAGTACCAGGTAACTGCTTTGTGACCAAGAAAACACAGCTGAGAGCAGCTCACTAGGACTGGTTATAAAAACCTCCATGGCTTTAAGCTGCAGATTTGGGGTTTGGCCTTAGGGTCTTTTTGTTTGGTTGGTTGGGGTTTTTTTTGTTAGTTTGTTTGGGGTTTTGTTTCTTTAGATTTTTTGTTGCTGTTGCTTTGTTGGTTTTATGGTTATTTTTTTTAAAAAGGGGGAGGTTGAATGGAAGAACGTGAAAGAAACCGAGGTTTTTCACATGGCAGAGCAAATCTTACTGCCTGAAGACCTCAGAAATAATGTTACAATTTTAACATGGCAGGCAGAGGTAGATTAATAATTTAGGATGTGAAGCATGAGCAGACTTCCCTTATTCTCAGTGCCACTTTCTGAGAATGCAGCTGGGGCTCCTCGTTTTGGCAGGATGCTCATCACTGCCATGTCTACAGCAGCAGACTCAAAATTTGGACCATCAGGAAAAAAATTACCTTCTTTGCATTCATTGTGACTCTTGTTTAGGTTATGATAAAGTAGCACGTTTCCTTGTGTGGAAATTACTCTCTGTGAAAAGTTCATTCACCAAGAATAAATTCTTTTATTTCATTCTTTGTGATTTATATGGCTACAGAGAAAAGAATTTTATTTTACACTTGTATCTATATCATGAAGATTTTTGCATATTTTTTGTTGCAGCATGCAGGTCAGCATTTTCTCCCTGAGCCTATAAAATTTTAGTGTTGGTTTTTAGGTCTTGGGGGAAGTTTGACAGATACCACCAAGTAAGCATTTCATCAGTCTATTACTTTCTCTACATTAATGTGTCCTTCACATGGAAAAAAATGCCCTTCTAAGGCATCACAAAATGGCACAAAAGAAGGGCACAAAAATGCCTTTCTAAGGCTGCTCTCCCTGCATTGCTGGTGGAAAGATCTTTAGCAGCTTTTCAGATACAGCAGTAGAATGTCACCATCTCCATTCTTTGGAGATACCTTAAGCACATTCTTGAGAAGCATAAATCCCTCTAGGAATTTGTCCCCAGTCTGATGTGGTGTCTTTGAAGATGAACTCTCCTATTCTTTTACACCTCCATGTGATAAAGGAGGATGAACAATGTACAAATATGATCTCCAGGGTCTAAAGCCCTCAACTTATCTACAGATGGCAACTACAAATTCATTTCCTATGTATTTTACCCAGAAGTGTTTTGCTCTGTGATGCCTTGCGAGGCTAATTTGATCTACCCAGGTATGGATGAAGCACCCACCATGGTACCAGCACATTACTATCACTTTTTCCCTTTTAATTTAGATGCACCTGATTACTGTATTTGCAGGGAATGCCCCAACAAAGGCAGGAACGATGCATCTGACTCCATGTTCTCAGAAGGCTGATTTATTACTTTATAATACTATATTATATTAAAGAATACTATACTATACCAAAGAATACAGAAAGATACTGAATGCTAAAAAGATAATAATGAAAATAATGAAATAATGAAAACTCATTACTCTTTCCAGAGTCCCAACACAGCTTGGCCCCAGTTAGCCAATGAGTCAAAACAACTCACACCAGAATCAAATGAAACAATCACCTGTGGCTAAACAACCTCCAAACACATTCCACATAAGCACAACACAGGAGAAGCAAATGAGGTAAGAATTGTTTCCCTTTTCTCTGAAGCCTCTCGGCTTCTCAGGAGAAAAATCGTCGGCAAAGGGATTTTTTCAGAGAATGCGAATGCCACACCTGACCACCTCAGTTTGCAGACTGAAAACCTGTGGAGCTCCAGAGGATGTTTCTGCATCCTCCCTTCCTGCTCAGGAAAGCAGCATTTGTTCTCTGGTACTGCCTGGTGTCTTGCTGAGCACCCTTTCACAAGCAGCTGGTCATTTGCTGAATTTGTGTGGTTTTCATGCAAAACATCAAGAAGGTAGCTTCAGGTCAGTGATCACAGTTGGTGAGAAAACCCAGCCCAAAGCTCCTCACCCTTTCACAGGATCTGGGAGGCTGCACTGCCTTGCTTTGCAGGAAAGGGAACACTCATTGCACATGCCCACAAGCTCCATGAATTTCTCCATCCAGGAGGTGACTTGCCAGACCACCACCCTGCTGCCAGTGGACACACAGGACCACAGAGAGAGGTCCTGGCTTCCACATTAATCCTCACAGACAGGGATTGTCATTGCTGATACAGGTGGCCTTCCCTCTCAGCTGTGCCAGCAGCTCCTCAGGGGCAAAGATGCCCTGCCTGTGAATGATCTTGGAAGGGAACAGGGCTGCTGTCACGTCCCTGACCCTGTCAGGGGATGGGGATGGAAAGGAGGGGAGGAGAAAAAGGAAAGAGGAGGGAATTACTCCTCCTGGCAATGGGAGCAGAGCTGTCCCCATAAAGCACAGGGAGAAGGTCTGGAGATGTAACAGATGGAGGCGTGGAATGGCAGACAGCGAATGAGAATGTAAGATCCAGTTCAAACTTAAAACAGATGAAATGCCAAAGCCAAAAGGCCACAAGAGACACCAGAGTGCTTCTGGTAACCAACAGCATCCATCACTGACATGCTGGTGCTCCCCAGCCTCCCTCACAGTACGACCCCTGCAGCACAGGGCCAGTGTCACAGACATATTTTTTGAAAAATCCTTTTGCTAGGAATTTTTCTCCTGAGAGGCTGAGAGGCCTCAGAAATTAAATGTAAACAATGATAATCTGCTGCTGTGGAATACAACAGGTGCATGTGTGATTGGTCTCATGTGGTTGTTTCTAATTAATGGCCAATCAGAGTCCAGCTGTCTCAGACTCTCTGGTCAGTCACAAGATTTTAGCATCATTCCATTCCTTTCTTTTCTTTGCTAGCCTTCTGACAAAATCCTTTCTTCTATTCTTTTAGTATTGTTTTAATATAATATATATAATAAAATAATAAATCAAGCCTTCTGAAACATGGAGTCAAGATTCTCATCTCTTCCCTTATCTGAAAACCCCTTCAAACACCATCACAGGCCAGCAGAGTCCCCAGGCAAGGGACACCCAGCCCTGCACAGCTTGGCTGCTGCAGTTTGGAGCTCCAAGGCAGAGGCTGCTGGTGCTCCCAACCCAGCTGCACAGAGATGGCCACTGCATGTCAGAAAACCCCACATGGAAATAAATTCTGAAGGTTTTCTGAGACTCCTCCATGTGCTGCCATTCTGCTGTGATGTTATAGTAGTAGTGCTAAAGCAAAGGCGGAACAGAAGCATACAGACACAAACAAAGTAATTTCTTTCAGAAATCCAACTCTCTGGTTCTCCTTCCATTTCTTACTCCCTCTCTCAAGAGGGAGCGAGCATTTGTTAAATTTGGCTTTGAACACGGGAAAACATTGGTTTGTAATAACCCTCCTAATTTGCTTTTCTTGGCAAGCACCCTGCACCAGCCCTCCCTGGTTCTGTTGTGAGGGGATGACTGTGAAGCTAGGAAAACACACACACACAAATTCTTGAGTAATTGTACGTGCAGCTCCTGCTTTTTAATGCACTGTAGTGTAATTACCTTTTTGTCAGCTCGACCTCATTCTGTGCAGAGCAGCTGAAATCCCTAATTACCAACTGCAGCAGCCAAAGTCCCCAATTTGCTCCCGAGGAAGCAGTATCATTAACCCAACTCATTATGTGCTGCTTGTCAGGTGAGGCCTATGGAAATTTCACCTGCATTTATTGGTTTCCTTCTATGGAAGCACAAACACCACATTCTGGATAAAACACTGGGGGAAAAAATAAAAAACACCCCACTCCCTAAAGGAAAAACTCAACAGGCAGAGCCAGGAGAAGGTTGTAAAAAGGTGGGGCTCAGTTTCTTCTCACAAGCCACAAAACAAGAGGTCATTGACTCAATTTGCACCAGGGGAGAATTTGTTTGGATATTTGAAAAACTTCTTCCCAGAGAGGCTTGTCAAGCACTGGAACAGGCTGCCCAAGGAAGTGGTTAAGCCACCATCATCCCTGGAAGCATTTAAAGAGATTTGTAGATGTGGCTCTTACAGCCATGGTTTAGTGGTGGACCTGGCAGATTCATGGCATTTCCCTTGCACCCTTGTGGGGAATAGATCACTGGAACAGCCAGGGATTAGGGTCCTGCTTTATACTGCTGAACAGCAAGTGCATTTTCAAAGTCTGTACGTGGATTCAGATGTGACACACACAGATGCTGAGAATTCAAAGAACTCCTGGATTTACTGCGCAGAAGCTCTAAAAAAACTTAAAGCCTTTGTGACTCAACCATTTCTCTGCCAGGAATCTACCCTGCAACATCAGCCTGTTACACACCTACAAAAGATGATAATAATAATTTATTTTTATGCGAACATACCCGCTTCCTCCCCTCTTTCCAGAAACTAAATGGTGAAATACAACAAGTGACAAAATTTTAGCAACTTCTGAGCAGATTTAATTAAGGAAACTCCATTTCACTGCAGACAGGCTGTCCTATTTAATCTCCCACTCACAGGTTTTCTTCTCGCTGCATTTTTGTGCAATTAAAACAAGGCAAACTGGAATGCCAATTAAATGCCTCTTGAAACAACAGCCACCCTCCCTGACACCTGTTTAAAAATGCATGAACTGACACATTTGCAAACTAATTCTGGCATTTCTGCACTGGCCTTGGTTGCCTGCATTCTGGGCTGATGCATTTTATGCCTGAGGAAAGCAGAGAACATCAGCCACTCATGGGCTCTGTCAGGCAAGAGAAGAGAGGGGGTTCCTAAAGCTGCTGCTGAGGAAAGAAGGAATTTTGGCGTGGGGACAGAGAGGAGACAGTCCTTATGTCTCTTAATGCTTCAGGAACCCTCTTTGTTTTTAATTTCTATTGATCTTCAGCAGAAGGAACCTCCTGAGGACCCATGATCCTGCTGCCCCTCTGCCAACCCTCTCACTGCTTTCACCATCCTCAGACCAAGAGGAGAATTCAGTTTTCCTCCTCCCCACGGTGCTTCCCTTCTGCACTGGAGAAGGAGAAACTTTCAGCTGCATGGGAGTGGGATAGATTATGAATTTAAAATCTGAATAGTCTGGATGTATCTGAGGTTTCAGGGTAAGATAAAGCCAGACACTCCTGGAAACAAATCTAACACTCTTCTCTGAGGAAATATTCAGTTAGAATTATGGAACCCTTTAAAGTCTGGGCCAGGTGGTGGCTCTAGGGATGTGTTACTCAGCCACTTGGAGAAGGACAGAGGTTGGATAACAATGAGACACACTCTCTTGTGGCACAAATTACAATTATACCAGGAATAATGATAAATAAGGAGCCTGTACCATTGCTTGATTCTTCCAGAATCAGTGTTTCTTCAAGAGTAAAATCATTTTGGGTGGGTAACTTTTTCAGTGAAAGTCTGCTTGAAATTGATATATGTCTAAGTAAAGTTCTGACTGATCAGCAAAAAGCTAGTCCAAGTGATTATTGTTAAAATCAAGCTAGATTTGAGGCACATATACACACAGCTTGAGTAGGAAGATGAGGAACTGTGCTGTGTCTTGAATCTGAACCAAAACCCAAACCAAACAAATCCCACTCTCACACAGATGAGAGGTGGCTCTGTATTTCTGGCTTCTGTATTTTATTTTTTGCTAGCCTTTTTTTGCTGCCAGCCAGTTTTTCGGAGAGTGATGTTTGTGTTGGTGGCAGGTCCTGCTCTCCCCCTGCATGCAATAATGAAGCCACAATGCACATCTGCTTAGTCCTGTCAGCTCCTATCACAGCATCTCTCCATCTTCAGCCACCTGCAGCTGCAGGATAGCTGATCAAGCTGCCTGGATTTGTCTTTCTTAGGCAGATGTCAGGTGTGGAATCTGCTTGTCTGTGTTTGAGCAGCACCCAAACTTCATGGGTGTAAAAGCGTCTCAAACTCTGGAAATATGAAACTGTGGTATTTTCTGTGGTCCCCTGTGGCAGGAAGGAATGAATCTAATTCCATGTTCTTAGAAGGCTAATTTATTATTTTATGACCTATATTATATAAAATAACGTTATACTAAACTATACTAAAGACTAGAGAAAAGATACTTACAGAAGGTTTAACAAGATTCTAAATAAAAACTCGTGACTCTTTCCAGAGTCTCGACACAGCCTGACCATGATTGGTCATTAAGTAAAAACAATTCACATGAAACCAATTAAACAATCACGTGTTGGAAAAACAATCTCCAACCACATTCCAAAGTAGCAAAATGCAGGAGAAGCAAATGAGATAATATTGTTTTCCTTTTTCTCTGAGGCTTCTTAGATTCCCAGGAGAAGAATCCTGGGGAAAGGGGATTTTTCAGAAAATATGACAGTGACATGAAACAGTGAAAGAAATTCCAATTTTTTTTTTTTTTTAATTAGGAAGTTAAAACCTATTTCTTCTGCTGTAGGCAGAGCTTTAAAAAGATCTCAGCCTAGCTAGTTCACATGTTAACCTGTGTCCTACACAGTAGTCCAAAGCAGAAGTAATTTCAGAGAACAGAAATAAAACTACACCAAAACAAAAGCTAACATATGGCATTAGTGATCCATGCCAGTCAAAATCAACCAAAATAATTCACAGTCCTGGACCCTGAGCCTTCAGACTGCTCTGATGGTTAGGACTGCTTCAAAGATCATTTACAACCCCCTTGGCATTGTCAATTTATTCTGTAAACCTTTAATGTATAGAAAAGACCAACCCAGGAAAGAGCCCAGCTGAACTCCAGGATGTGAGGATGACCCCTGGATATCTCAATTTCTGCCAAGTTTGGGACATGCTGGCTGAAGCACAGCAGGCCTGCAGCATCAAACCCTCTTGTTCCTGGGGCCTGGATGTGCCCTTCTCCCTCCTGGAGGGAAGACAAGCCTGGACCAAGAGACCTCCTGGTCCTCAGAGCAAATTGTGGGAGTCCCTGCCTTGCCAAGGAGCCAGGCCAGCAGCTGGTGAACACTGCAATTACAAACCCTTGCTTATTAAAAAAAAAAGCTTGTTTGAACTTGTTCATGTTTAAGGGGGTTTTACCTCAGCCTGACAAGCTGCCTGTAGTTGCCTTGACACACAATTTTCATTTAAGTGTTCCTCATAGGCAGGGATCCAATATTTCCTATACCTCCTTCCTCTTTTCATGTAACACCACCACAACACAGTAATGGACCTCTGATGTGTGGCAAACAAGCCTCTAAGAGCAGAGTTATTTTGTACCATTTTGTTATTGAGGCAAACAGGACCATTTTTGAAGCAAACAACATAAATTTCTTTCCATAAATGCATCCTGGGGTCATTATTCACTACCATGATTAACATTCATTTTCTTTTATGCACAAGACACAGTGGTGACTATTTATCCCCAGCGTTCATTGCTTCAAGAAAGAACATTTTATGATGGATGTTGGACATCCTGTACCACAGTCCTGTCACAGAAAATGAGGATCTAGCATCCCTACAAAAAGCCTTTCTGCAGGTGTTAGTGTAATCTTTTTTTAAAGAGCGGTGTTACTATAATCTAACCACAATCAAAATTTATATGTACTACATGTTGGACAGAGTAACAACAAGTCCTTTCCCTAAAGGGCTATGATTGTTACTAAAAAATAGACAAAGTGCAGGAAAAGGGAACATTAGCTGAGCAAAGTAGCAAAGACAGCACAAAAAGACCTAAACAATAAAATATCTGGAGGATTTTTACTAGGGATAATAATACAGAAAGAAACCTAAGGACAAGAAGAAAAGTCAGTGTACATCTTCAAAATTCTCTGGTTTTTGACCAAAAGTCGATTATTTTACAATATAGATTCACAGCTTTAAACAGTGGGGTTGCACCTGATGACCACCAGAGATTTCTTCCTGTTTTAATTATTCTGTAGCCCTTTAACTCCATTGATGAACAATAAGGGATTTCCCTTATTGTCAATCAAGAATAAAAGTAACTATACAGAGAAATCTAGAAAATAAATTTATTTTCTGTCATCTCTGGTCTCGGTAATTGTTTTTGAACAGCGTGCCTAACCACCACAAAAGTATCTGGCCAAACACTTCGTGTTTTTGCTACAGCACTCAGAATGTAAAGAGAGCATGACAGAAAGGCAGCACTTAACAAAGCTCCATCAGAACTAAACAGACAGAGTGACAGCAGAGTTAGGAAAATAAATACATCAAATAACAGCCTGAGACTTTGTGATGCTCTCCACTGTCCCAGTACCCCTTCAGGAATAAGCTCTGCTTCAGTCTGGGCAATCCTGAACTCAGTGCTAGGACTGCACAGACTGGACATCCTTGAGGCTCTCTGACCTCTTCAGCCAACATCCCTTGATGCCTCAGGTTTTAGCTTTTCTATTTTTCAGATTCAGTGCTGCTTTAGTGTGTGGGTCTGGGATCCATATCAGGGGATGCTGAGCTCCGTGCACAGAGCAGGGAGACAAAACAATTCCTGCTCCAGCTGGGCACCAAGGACAAATGATCCAAACCTCANTCCATGGAGGAGATCCTTTTAATAAGTCCCTGCTTTAGTCTGTAACTCTGTCCAGCCTCTGTTCTAGCTCAGCCTTCACAAGGCATCACTCTCACAACACAGGCCACCAATTTCAACCCACCAATTTCTGGCCCTGGCAGAACTGGGAGGTGTCACCTCAGGTGACAGAGCATCCTTGGAGGAGCAGGGCAGGTCACACCTCACAGGGCCAGCCCTTTGGGAGGGGAAAGCCAGCAGCAGCACATTTTAGTCCAGCAGCAGCAGCGTGACCCAGCTGTGCCATGAGGAACACCAGTGTGATGGAACAACGTGGAGGAGAGGGTAATTCATCACTGAGGATGGACTGGGAGGATGGAGGAGGATGGATTGCAAACTCCTGAGGAATGCAGGGACAGCAGAATGCAAATGGGAGCAGCCTGGCAAAAATGTACTGACATTGCAGAGACACAGACCCAACTTAATATACTGATATTGCACAGATACAAACACAGACCCAACTCAATGTACTGAATTTCATAGACACAAACAAGGACCCCACTTGGATTTCCACCATCCCTCCACCAACAAAATGCAATCTTGATACAGAAGGAAAATTACTCTCCTTCCCAGCTCCCCAGCAGCTTTATTATACCTACAGCAGCACTTATCCTGCGTGTTCAGTCTCATTAGCTTCACTAGGGCTCTGCTTACTGCAAGATCAAAGGAGCTTTTTCCTGGAGGGTTTGTGCCATTGATAATTTGGATATCTGCAGTAAACTTAATCTATCTGTGCTACACTACAGAGATTTGAGGCAGGGGAAGATTAAAGTGATTTGCCTAAGACAACAGGCACAGTTTGAAGGAATTGAATGCAGGTTTCCACAAAGCCCAGGCTTAAAGAGAAGTCTCTTCACACATTAAGCACCCCCAAATACACATCTGAAGAATTAGGATTTTGCTATCACCATATCGGATATCTAAAGGGGAAGGATTTGAAAATAGGCTTATGTTTGTCTTTTTGCTGCTTTTTTTACCCTTTTCTTCCTCCCCAGCCTACCTTAATTTTGCCTCTGAAAGGCCCAATCAAGTAAGTCACACAAGTCTTTTGCATACATATCTTATCAGCAGACAGCAGCTCTGGGAGAACACTTTTCCAACATGCTCAGCTGTGCTAAAAATCCTTCCCCATTTTTGCAGTTATTTCAGGAAAAGTCACTCAGAGAAGGTTCAGGGGGTCACTGCCACTCCAGCTCTGGCACAGAGAGAAATAAGCTGGGTTATTCCGACACCCCCTGGAAAGCACTGCAGGTGTTGCCTTTCTTCAAAAGGTTTAAGAGAGAGATATAGGTGTGACAGCAAACATCACCCTGGCTTTGATAATGACATTATGCACAGCTAGCCTGTTCTTTGCCTTGTTAAACTCCAAGTTTCCTGTGGGTAAGAAATGAACATTACTCTGTCACTGTTTTCAGGGCTTTCTGCCGTGTTAATCTGATTATCTATGACAGTTTCTGTCAGTTTGTTAGCGAAGATCCAATTATTCTGCTTGGCTTTTAAGTTTTTCACATATTTCTGGCTAAGGGCCTGATTCTGGGTGCTTCTTTGTCCTCATGTCTTTAATACAAATATTAACGTAAAAAAACAATCCCACAGAACTGATAGACTAGTGGTGGATATAAAGTTCTTTAAAAATGGATGCATTCTTCATCTCCAGCAAGAATAAACAAAAAAGCTGCAGAACTGACAGCTGAAAGAAATAAATAACTCTGCACTTCATCTGACTACATTTCTGTAATGAAAATTTACAGTGTTGGTATAGAAGGAAAGTGGCTTTTGGGGATTTTCTTCCCTTCCTTTAAACTCTTATTTAGATTTTGGATTTTCTTCTGCATCAAAAAAAAAAAAAAAGGAAAATACAGCATAGTTCTATAAATAGATGGGGCACATTTTAGACATAGAAATTAAAATAGAATCAGGTGGGATCCTTTGCCAAGGCGTTTGACATTAGAGACTGCACAGTCAGCCTGTAATTTTTTCCTTACACATGGTTTTTCTCAATATGAGTTTGCATGGCATAGACCTGTAGGACTGGAAAGTGGCAAGGGTGTAGAAAGCTATAACAGAAAAATATATATGCCCACACCATTAGAAGGTGTTCACTGCCTAATAACTTGCATGTCACTAGCTTTTAACTCGTCTCTGTTTCTCATTCTAGTCTGTTCTAAATGCAATTTGGTTTTTTTTTTCTCAATGGTGTCCACAAATAGCATGTATCTACTCAAGGGCTGTCTTTTGTAAAGGACTGCCCACTATTTCCTGAAATTATAGAGCTCCACTGACAACAGCATCAGCAGGAGATTGGCAATGCAAACTCCTGCAGGTAGCTGATATAATTATCTAAAGTTCTATGAAACAATTATGAAGATTCTGGAAGATGTTGGTCTTTCCTGCTTGGGCTCCATGGATCTATTACTGCCAATAATCAGCATTAGTGATACCTGCAGTAATCAACATTTCCCCTCTCCAAATCCTCAAAAAAAAAATTAAAAAAAAAATATCTATAAAAGACTGTCCCAGGATGGATATGCCTCTTCAGAAACAGAATTCCTATCACTGCATAGTTCTGGTCTGTAACAAATGCTTGCAGGTAATGCTTTACAATCAACATTTTGGGAGCAAATTGTGCTCTCTTCCCACCTCTCCATTCCTTTTTGGGAGATTGTATAGTTTAAGTGACCCTTGGGGCCACAGACAGCTCATCAACTGCAAAAAACATGACAGCAATGCCTTTTATTTATTTATAATATTTAGTATTTATAATCCCAGTAAAAACCCTGCATCCTACCAACCAAATCAGGAACTGAAGGCAGAAGCCATGAGAATGAATTTGATAATACTTTTCTTAAACATTATAAAATGGCCATAAATTTCCATCATACCAGAGGCTATATTCTGCAAGATCACTGCAAATCAAGCCAAATTCCACTGCTAAATATTAGGTGCAACTTTCTGTACCATCACAAACTCCAACATCTCACTCCATGATCATTTCCTTGCACAGTTCCTTCCAAAATGACCCTGGGTGTAACTTGGCAGAGATTCCTCACAGTTAAAACACCACCAGGCCCTATCAGACAAGGATTTCTGCACATGTTAGAAATGACAGATGAAAGAATAGGCAATAAAAACCCCCAGCATCTTCTCCTCTGGGGAATTCTAAAGCTTGAAAAAGTCTTCTCTTTCAAGTGCAAGCATAAAATACCTGCTTGGATAACAGCAAGGTTGGGTGTTCAGAAGGAAAAGTATTGAGTGCTCCTGCCCCCCTCCAAGGCTGTTGTGCTGAAGAGAAGCTGAGGAAAAATCTGTGAAATCTGTGTTTGTGTGTGTTTTAGGTGAAGAGGGGGGAGCAAAGCAATCAAATCTCACAGCTTCAAAGCCTAGGTCTATCACTAACATGGGTTAGCAAGAAATCTTGCAGACATTCCTGCTCTGCCTGCTATGGTTCAAACAAACTGTGCTCTAGGAGATTTTGTGGGGTTTTGCATCATTGTCTCAGGCTGCTTGAGCCAGCCTGCTGATCCAAATGGGCCAATTACCTACACCAGCAGCCAGGTGTAGAGCTGGGAAACCATTTGTAATACTAACTCACCCCACTGATAGTCACTGATAAACAGGTTTTGTATAGAAACACCTCACAAGGTCTCTGAAGCTGTGTAAATTAAATTTCCTCCCCGTTACATCTGTCTGACACCACTGGAAGTGGTTATGCTGTGAGAAAAAGGTGGGAACAGAATACAGACCACACTCCTGGGCCTGGGAGATAGGATTAATAGGAATTATGAGCTGAATAGCAAAACCTCCAGAGCAAACAGAAGTTTGTAAGCTTATAGCACAATCAAATGAGCAGGAAGGACAGGGGGACTGCTCAGTGGGCATCTCAAACCACCTATATTAAAAACAGAAGTCTTGCTCATTGCACTGTCTGGGGTTTTCTGAGAGGCATTTTAGAGAGGGACAACAAGGGGGAGAAAAAGGCTTCAAAGTTTTAGTGGCAGCAGGGAACAGCACAGAA
>WBNQ01018302.1:0-16350 GCA_013401375.1 Spizella passerina
CAGTGCTGAGGCCCTGGCTGAGCAATGGTCAACTGGTGCTCAGCAATTGCTTTCATTTTCATCATTTGTCTTCCTTGAGTTTTATATATCTCTCTCTCTCTTTGTGATTTAGATTTTCACTACAATTTATTACTAATGTTGTTTTATTTCTGTTATTAAGCTGTTCTTATCTCAACCCATGAGTTTTCTCACTTTTACCCTTTCAATTCTCTTGCACCCATCCTGCTGGGAGAGGTAGGGAGAGTAACCAAGTGGCTGTATGATGCATAGTTGCCAGCTGGGGTTGAACCATGACACTTTTGTTCTAATTCCCATTTTCATCCATTTACATGATGTAATCAAAGATGTTTTATTGAACATTAGATAGCCGAGGTCCACCAGATTTCTTTTATCTAGGGAATCAGTCACAGAATAAACAAGAAATTACATTGATCTACAGTTGCTAAGTATATGTTGCATTTTATTTCATCTCCAGCTGTTTCTAATTTTGTCACTTATGGTATTAAAACAGAAACCAAACAAAAAAAAAAAGAGTCACCACACAATTTACATAATTCTTGAGATTCCTCTAAGCAAAACAAAGCAAACTCTAGGGTAAAAGGAGGTATCAATTAATCTCAGATCTCATATACAAATGAAACTTAATCTGAAACAATGCATCCTTTTAAACATCCTCAATCTAAAAGTCAAGTGAGAGCAGCAGCAGCTGCTACATCCTAATTTATTTACCAAAACAAACAAACAAATCCCATGGTAAATATGTACTAGTTAGTTGTGATACAGTTGACTTACGTGTAAAGTTCAAAGACTTGCCAGAGAATATTCTACATCTAATATTATATTTAATAGATTCAGGACAAAAATAAACCACAATTATGAGTCATTAAATAGAAAAGTTACTTGCAGTTAAACGTTATGTAAGATTTCAGTTTCCTCAAAGACTCAGAAACCAGTATCATAAAGTTGAAAAAGTCATATATCAAATGAAAAAATACGGTGTGCTATTTATAACTGAATGGGCTTTACTTAAAGATTTGATTAAAAATTCTAATTAGTTTTGCACTTCAGTATGAAAAAGTATGTAGAGAGTAAGTAATAAAACCATAGAATGGCTTGGATTGGAAGGGACCTCAAAGACCATCTAGTTCCAACACTCCTGAATTGGGTGAAACACCTCTCACTAGGGGAGGCTCCTAAAAGCCCCAGCCAACCTTGCCTTGAACACTGCCAGGGATCCACAACTTCTCTGAGCAACCTTTTCCAGTACCTCACCACCCTCACAGTAAAGAATTTTTTGATAATATCTAATCTAAACTTTCTTTCAGTTTGAACTCATTCCCCCTTGTCCTGTCACTCCACGTTTTTGTAAAAAGCCTCTCTCCATCTTCCTTGTAGGCTGCCTCCAGATACTGAAGGCTGCAATTGCATCATCCCAGAGTCTTCTTTTCTCCAGAATGAACAAATATATTGTAAGATGTTATGAAAAGTGGTAGGATAATAAGCCCTTTGAGATTAGCAAGTAGTGTCATTCTGATGATTCGTTAACAAAACCCATCTGGGATGTAGAATCTCTTGCCCTACACTAGTTAGCAGTCAGGTTAGAAATTCAGTTCTCTCAGAACTCTCCACCTTTTTCCCCCATCCATTAGGCATTAAGCATAAAGCACAGATATGTACCCTATCTTGAACTATAGAATGGTCCAGATTAGACATTCTCTATCTAGATTCATTCCTATGCCTGAGCCACAGTCAGAAGAGACATTTGCCAGCTTAAAAGCATTATTTATCTAGATTTTCCCATTAGACTTGTCTCTGGGAAGAGCCACTAGTCCTGCACTAGCAGTGTTCAGGCACTGATATCATCTCAAGAAATCTCCCTACGATTATCTGGTCTTGGGTTGTTAATTTGGTTTATGGATGGATACCTATCTGTTAGGGAGAACTGGGGTAGATCAGTGATTTTCTGCCATCTGTGAACAGATGGAGAGAAATTAGTTACTAATTGGGGTGAGGGACCTCAACACATGAAATATCAGCCACCTGGGCCATAAAGTCATCTGCTCTCATAATGCCTAAAAATGGCTCAGTGATGTCTTTGTAATATTTGCAGCTGGGAAGGATCCAAGTTTCAGTCTTTCTTTTGGCTGACAGTGTTGACGCAGACTTCAAACCAGGCAGTGATTAAATCTTAGATGTCTGAGTTTGAAAACCCAATATTGATTTGAGCTGCATTTTAAACTAGTAAGTATTCTTTCACCTCTTATGTAAGCAATCCACTTATAATAGCAGACCACTGTCTTGCAAGCAAAGCATTGCAATGGAATTATCTCAAACTGTCAATGTCTGTTTTAATGCTTGCAAACATGATCCCAAATGTCTGGGGTGTCTCAAATATATATATTTTTCTACAAGCTTTAAGACTTAAATCTTGGATTTGTTGCTAGAACTAGATGCTGTAACCATAGTGATTACCTTTCAGTTGCTAGACTTTGACTCTCCATGAAATGAAGAAGGAAAAGGCTTGGGGAGAGATTTAAACAGTTCACCCAGTATTGAACCTAATGCTGAATCTACATTGATACCATAGAAAATAGGTATCTTTATGACAAGCAATCTTTGCAGACAGAATACGATTAAAAACTGACTGAAATCAGGATTAAAGAACAAGAATTTTTCCTGTAAATACAAAAAGGGAGAAATAAACACACTGTTCTCACACAGAACACTAATCTTTAACATAGCAGGTGATATAGAAAAAGATATATGATAAAAAGCAAGTGCTGGGCGGGGACTAAGCTATCATGGTTGCTCCCCTGGAGCTGAGATGTAAAAGCATTATCCATGTCATAAAACTGTGGCAGCTACCATTGCAGCAGACCACAAATGGTACCTATTAAGCCTACTGAACTTCATTTTGCTGTAGCCAAAATCAAGCTATTCTCCCATCCTGTCCTCTACACATTCTTAGTAGGATTACATTACCTATATACATATTTTTTGCAGAAGCCACAACGATCATACTCATCTGCGGCTATTTCACTGCTCAATAAGGCAACATTTTTTGTCTGTTTTATCACATCTGTAATCTAGAGGAGACCCAAGAGTTAACATTCATCTGGCTGTCTTAGAACAAGAGACCTGTCATGCTAAGACTTGGTGACCATTTAAAGTCCTGTCTGCACTGTAGCCAGCATCGAATACTATATAAAAAGGTACAAGAATTCTCTAACATAGAGAAGTGGAGCAGCCTCCGCCCCGCCCCCCCCCAACATTATTTTCGTTCTGACCCACAAAAGGGAAGCTATTTTGCCCTGCACCATGCTAATTTATATTCCTCCCAAGATTTATTTACAACACACTTTCGTAAGCCTGTTTTAACAAGTGCAAATTAGGTGTCACTTCTATCACTAAAAATAGCAAACTGAAAAGCATACCAGAAGAGTAATTTATATCACTCAAATTATGAGAAATTATAGGAGATCACCCTGCAACAACACTAGTGAATGCTGGATATCTGTTTCTGGTATTGTGCTCTTGGGTTCAGAGTGGTTGGAAAAGGAGGCAGTACTATCTGCTTCTGATGATCTGCTAGCACCAATTGTTAGAGCAAGGTGTTCAAATTCAGAGCCACTATCTGATTTTCTATCCCTTTCCAAAGAAAATGGACTATTGCATCTGGAAAGTTTGCTGTAGGGTATGTTAGGAAGTCAGTTTAGTGAATGTGCTAAAGAATGTGCTAAGGTGAGATCAGAAAGACAGAGCTGTCCCTTGTTTCCTAAATGCCATTCTCCACTCCACTCATTAGGTCTATAATTATTGTCTGAGAAGGGTCAATCTTCAGGGAACAGATGTTCATACTAGCCTGAGATACCTTAAGATGTTGTAATTAGCTGAAAGTAAGCAGGAGGATAAATTGTTTTTGTAGCTCAGTTAATTTTTTATTATACCCTAACAGATCTAAAAGCCATTCCTGCTATAAACAAGTGAAAAACTACAAAGTCATTCAGATAAAACATATCCATCTGGAGAGTCCTATGACCAGCATGTTTATCTCTTGGCGTTCAGTGTCTACTGAAGCAAACCCATTGGCTCTGTAATGATTTAATCGAGGTTTGTGCTATTAAGTAAGGCAAATAACAGGAAAAATATGGAAAACATTCATTTTACTAAACTCATACTTGACTTCACCTGCACCATATCATCAGGAACCTTAACTGAAGGCACTTGCCGTATCACTTCAAAGATTTTCTTGCTGCATGGCATGGTGCTGCTGCATCCTACTTTGTGCTGTAGCTTCACTTGTCTCATTACCTGTGAGGGCCTTAAGTCTGCTTAGGAGCCATTAGCCAGAGCTATTTTATCATATTGAAGATCAGCAAGATTCACCACCATTACCATAAAGAAGAAATCCTTCCCATCACCTACATGGTTGCTCATACCAGGAACAATGGCATGACTTGGCCACCTCTGCCATGCACCAAAACTTCCAAACACCCAATCTCCTGTCCCAGGAGTTTCCCCTGGTCTGTTTCTCATTACCACCCCTTTCTTGCCACAGAGTCTTTGTAGGTGGCAAGAGGAGAAGAGTTGTATCTGTCCCATAGTTTACTGCTCTATAGGGGTGCTGCTTTACTGACACTGGTTTCCATTTGTGTCCACAAATATCTCATTTATGAACACTGTCTTCAGAATGGCCAAATCTTCTAGACCTCTACACTTCATGGTGCTCTGATAACAGCACCTGTGATTAGCTCTGCAAGAATTTAAACCAGTCCTACAAAAAGCTGTAGATGAGAAAATACCACACTTCAGCTTTGAACAGTAGTGTCACAAACCTAACCTTCACAGTTTGGCCAGCTGCATGTAGAACATCTCTGGCTAAATACAAGTCTATTTCAGTGGGAAATTAGTCTTACTACACAGTAGTGGCATTAAGAAACAGAAAAGCAGTCATATTTGTAGAAGGAGGAATAAATGCATAGGAACAATGTTTGTTTCACTACGGAAACACAGTGAATTTCCATTCCTCTCTTGGACTGAAATTGTCTTAATTTGTGAAACAGTGAAAACTTACCAGTAACAAACAGAAGTTTGCTTGTTTCTAAATGGAAAAATATTCATGTGGACTTTTAGTTGACACAGTTAAGGCTTTACAATGACTTCAGAAATTAAAGCTTCAGAAGAAAATATTGCTTGGCCAACAACCCATGGATTTAAGATCCCTCAGTCCTCAATAGTCCCTCTGGCATATATCATATCAGTTGCAATAAATTCAGGACACACCAGATTTATGCCATCTGCATCAGTGATCATCAAGTATGGGTCACATAGATGTTTTAACTTTATCCTTTGTAATGTGACACAGCTGTCTCTAGAAAGCACCATGGGAAGTGAAGCTGTGTGCAAAAGAACTGTTATGTGTACTTCTGACCTTTCAAGACGGACTAAAAATGAATATTTCAGAAGCACAGAGACATGTAAAAAGACCCAGACAACAACTCAACAAAGTAACTCCATGCTTCTGCCAGCAAGGTTCCATCTGCCCCTCTCAGAGGTCACCATGCTGGACAAACTTCACAACAGCACCTCAGCATTCTGTATAATCTCTATTTTTTTTTCCCCAAGTTAATAAACGAGCAAATGGAGCTGAGGTAATTCTGAAACAGTTGACTGGCTGCTGCTGAGCTCCTGCAGTATTTTAATACTGTGAAAACACTAACCTAGCAAATATCAACTTACCTAGCAAATACAAGAGAGTAGACAGGCTATAAGGTTATAAATAAAGTCATTTACATGAAGACATTCTCCAGGATTTTCACTATATTGGCACCAATCCCAATCTTTTGCACTAAGCTACTCAATTCCTCAGATAATTTCTAATCCCATGTTCTCCTTAGTTACGTATTTTGCAGAAAAGAGAGCCTGCACCTCCATATCCTAGTCAGTACTCAAGAGTATTAATCAGATGCTTTCCAACTGACTGATGAGTTATTTGCTCTTGGTTTTTTTTTTCATCTTCTAAAATGTCTCCACATACTATGCAGTATTTTGAAATGTTGGTTCCCATGAGACTGGCAAAAGCACTGCATATGTAGGGTTTTAATCAGATTAATCGTATTAAATTGGCCAGTGCCATTAGTTACCCAACTGATTATGCTGTTAAAATAAAACAAAGTCCTTTACTATCAACACTCTGCATTCTGCTCTGCATTCTGCTCTGAGGATTTAGTGTCAACAATACATGCATTTAAAGGCAATCTGATTCCCTGCAAAAGCCAGAAGCAAATTTTCCACAGAGAGTCTACATCAGTGTTATATACTCACCAGCTGTGATGTTAGATTATCATGTAAGCAGCTTAATAATATTTAAATTATGCAGCTCATGAGAAATCGCATGAAGGGTTTTTCCTCAAGCTGCCTTTTGTTGAAACATCCCAGATGAAAAGCTAGTATTTACAGCACATTTGGTTTGCAGTGATCCCAAGATGACAGAATTCAGAATCTGGAGGATAGCTGAGACAGTGAACAGTGGAGTTAGGACTCAGGACATCAGGACAGTAGAATTTGGCTTATTTGGGTAATTGGTAAGTAAAATTGTAAAATTCCCCAGCAAGCAGTCATCAAGCAGAAAGAGATGAGGCTGAATTTTTAAGAAAACCAGGAACAATCCACTGTGTCATGCAGGAAGGCCAGAATTTCACCAGCAGAACTGCCAGGCTGAGACAGAAGCCCCTCCATGAACTTAAACACAGATGGGAGCATACAGGAGGAGGAAACAAGGCAACAGAACCGGCAGGGAAACCAGAAAGAAGAATTACTGGTCAACTGGCTGGAAATGAGAGGAAATGGAGCTGCCCTCTATGTGAGAAAACAGCTGGAATACTTGGAGCTCTGCTTTGGGATGGATCAGAACCCAAACAACAGTTTATGGATCAAGATTAGCAGACAAAACAATATTGTTTGGCCTTGTATTGTGAGTATTTACTATAGACATCCTGACCAGGAAGAAAATGCAGAGACTTTCTTCCAACAACTAGAAGTCTCATGTGCACAGGTCCTGTTCCTCATGGGACTAACCACTGCTGTATCTGCTAGAAGGATGATGCAGGAGGGCTCAGGAAATCTGGAAGGCACACTGGTGACAGCTTCCTTGTAACTGAGGAGCTAACAAGAAAACATGGTCTGCTAGACCTTGTAGTTACAAGAATAAAAAACTTTGTCTGAAATAAGAAAGTCAGAGGCAGCCTTAGTTGCAATGACAATGAAATGGTAGAATTCAGTAATCTGAGAGGAGAGAAAAACAACTAAAAGCAGGATCACAGCCCTGGATTTCACGAGAGCAGCTGAGGCTGCCTCCAACTTCCATGTTTCAAATGCTCTCTCAATCTCAAAGAGACCCTTCCAACCTCAATGAGTCTTTAGTTCTGTGAAGCATAAAAATATTGCTTTGAATCCAAGTTGGACGTGACAGTAAAAAGAAACAGGGCAACAAGAAAGGCTTCTCTAATTACATTAAATGTAAAATGAAGATACATACAACATGGGTCAAAAGATAATTAGGAGTTCACTGATAAGAATGTCAAAACTGCTGCCAGCCCTGGTGAAAAATATGTCGTTGAGAAGGTTTCTGGTGGTGTGAAAAACAAAAAACATACCCATCTCTAGGTCCACCCAGGAAACTCAGAATTCAGCAGGTGGAAAACTCATGGATTAAGCAGCAGCTGAATACAAGCCACAAAGTGCACTTTCATTGTGTAGACTGTATATTAAGTGACACTGGCAGGGATATGGGCAGCACAGAGGGACATTATTACCCTCCCATATTCTGTAATGGTGCTGCTGCACTTTCAACAGTGTCTCCCATTTCTTTCCTCTAGTGAAGAGCTATCAACGTGGCTAGGGTCTTGAGCCTATCAGGAGAGACACTGGAACTTGCCTTGCTTCAGTTGGCAAGGAGAAAGGCCAAAGGAAAACCTCATAGCAACCTTCAATGTCCTGAAGGGAAGATTGCAGTAAAACCACTCTCAGTAGTGGCAGATGAAATAGTGAAGGGCAGCAACAACTAACTGCACTTAGGGAGGGTCAGAGTAGATGTCAGGAAATATTTACCAAAAAGGTTGTGCTGCGCTGGAAGAGTCTGCCCACAGATGTTGTGGAATTCCCATTCTTAAGGGTCTTCAAGATTTTCTAGACAAAGGAGTATCTCAACCTGAGGCATGTTGGTGACAGTCCTGCTTCTGACAGGAGATTGGACTAGAAATTCCCAGAGGATTTTGCAACCAGCACTGCACTATGACAGTGTCACTAATACCCTTAGTGTTATGCCCTCTAAGTGCAAAATACCTCTGCTTTGGCTGTCATTATAAAGGAGAAATGTCATGGTGTTCCTCTATGCCTGGTTTCCAAATACAGCGCAAAATGATGCGAATATCAGCCTGACCTATGATTTATGGGTTAGAATCCTGTAAAGCAGTCAAGGTGCCAAAAATATACAGGAAAAATATCTCTGGCCACATAAGCCATCATAATCATGACCATTTTATAGAACACTATTCAATCATAAGTCTAATGAACAATGAAACAAAGTTCTCCTGAGCATTTAGGGAAAAAACAAAAAAGTAGTTGTTACATGCAAAGCTACAAAGCAACTTTGTATTTTTGTATTAAAAAAAAAACAAAAAACCACCAAAAATACCCACACACACCAAAAAAAAGAAAACCCCAGTAAGGTATACACAAGTTTAAAGATCTGGCAGCAGCTATGTAATTACTGTTTCTATTCCAGGTAGAGATACTGACTCATCACATGTCACTTTGACCTCCATCTGCTTTGCTCGAAACTAAAGAGACTTGATATAGTAGAATGACAGCTGAGAACCAGGCAGGAGGAATCAAATAGATTTTAATCACCAGACCCATAGAAGTAGAAATAACTCCTGCTCCTAAATGGGTAAAAAATAAATTTTATAAATATATAAAGACATTAAAAAAAATCAGTTGCTGTTTTTATAAAGTTAGCCCAACCTCATACTAAGATATATGTATCTTCCCTCCTACATTGTTAAGCATCTTCTGGAGCCAAAGAGTCTAGCTGTGGTTGGCTGTCTTTATTTCTGATTTCTTACTTTAAAGTCTGGCTTAAGATAAGGCCCTGCTCAACACAGAATTAAGGTTTGTGGGGATTTTCTTTTACTTCACATGATGAGCTTGTTCATCCTGCAACTCCAATTCATTTTCCATTGCTGATACTCACTTTCTTATATTTTCCATCTTTTTGTCCAGTTCCGGTAAGATTTCTGGTACTGTTAGTGCTTATACAATAGGGTTCAAGACAAAAGTCAACAAACCTCTCCCATCTGCTCCTAAGATTGCAATCAGTTCAGCTTCACCTGCAGCACTGTGCACTGACATCATAAGGAATTCTACTGCTCTCTTAGCAGTGTGTCATCCTCCTTAGACATACAGCACACTCTGTAATGGTTTCATGGTTCACCCCTGCTGAGCTAGATGGGAATTGCAAAAGAAAAAAATCAAGTGTTTCAGCAACAACCATTGATAGAAAACAGGCTGCTTTCCAATTATCTTGCTTATAGGTAGCAAGGGAAGTGGTGTCTAATTAATTCTTCACTCTTCTACAGTGTTTTTCCTTAATGGGAACTTGAAAGTGCTGCACCCTCCCAACTGTCTTTGGCTTAGTTTGCTTTAGTCCTCACATGACGTTCCGTCTGATAAACACTCAGAGCTCATCTATGCCCAAGTCATGAGCCAGTCCTCCAGTCAGTAGAAAGCCATCTCCATATAGTCCACACAAGAAGGTGGGAAGTACAGTTTTCTCCCAAATGCCCAGTCCTACTTGTTTGTATTGATGTTTCATCTCCAGGCTGGATGAAACAAAATTAAAAAATCACAGAATCATTTAGGTTGGAAAAGATCTCTGAGGTCATGTTGTCCAACCTTTGACTGATCATCACCTTGTCAACCAGACCAAGGCACTAAGTGCCACATCTGGGTGCTTCTTAAACACCTCTGGAGATGGTGACCCCCCCCCCCACCTCACAGCACAGTCCTTTCCAATGTTTAACAACCCTTTCTGTGAAGAAAATCCTCCTGATGTCCAACCTGAACCTCCATGGTTCTTCCCATGTTGCTCACTGGGTGAAAAGACTGACTATTTCCTTTCGGGTAGTTGGAGAGAGAGAGATAAGGTCCCACCAAGACTCCTTTTCTCCAGACTAAACAACCCCAGGTCCCTCAGCTGCTCCTTCTATGGCTTACACTCCAGACCATTCAACAGTTTTGTTGCTGTTCTCTGGAAGTGCTCNAGCTGAGTACAGGAGGACAATCACTGTCCTGGTCCTGCTGGCCACACTATTGCTGACACAGGCCAGGGTGCCATTGGCTTTCTTGGCCACCTGGGCACAGCTGGCTCATGTTCAGCTGCTGTCGCCAGCACCTCCAGGTCCTTTTCTGCAGGGCCACTTTCCAACCACTCTGCCCCCAGCCTGTTGCACAGCCTAGGGCTGTTTAACCAAAGCATAGGATCTGGCATTTGGCCTAACAAGACCTCACACAACTTTTTCTCCTACAAAAGTCTCACATCTCTAAACAATCTGTAATTTTCTGGTGGAAAACATGATCTCTGCAAAACTGAAGTTTGCTGTGTGAAAATTCTGATCCTGTTAAAGAACACCAAGCAGCTCCTGTGTGGAAAATAGAAGGGGTTTATCCTATCATCATGGAGTCCTAGCTTTCTCTTCCATTTTCCCTAACAGCAGTGTAGCTGCCAAGAATCATGGCCTCCTGTGAACCGGGCCAGGGAATACAGAATAATTTGACTACATGCTCCTTCTCCCATCTTCCCACTAATTTGGATAGAAGAGAAGTAACTGGGTAACATGTGCTATGTCAGTCTTCATTGAAAACATCCACAGGAACTCTGAACTGTGTCTTTAGAAAGAAAGGCAAGTACAAATGGTCCAGTACTGTGCCCCCTAATTCCCTGGCTTCCTTGCTTGGCTGGACTGGAGACTTGTTAAGAGATGCAGCTCCCCTGACATTCTTAGAAAAGAATATGAGTAGAACCAGTATATTCTTCCTTCTTAATTTTAGCAAAAAAAATTTTCCACTAATTTCTGTGCAGTATCTGGAATTGAGCATCAGGGGCATGCAAGAGGTGGGGGAGGACCAAAAACAGCCCACAAAGAAACAAGAAAAAAAACCCCACACACACAAATTCCAAACATAAACCCAAAATCCCACATCACCATTTGTGTCCTCCTACTGTAAAATAGCTCTTCTGCAGATGAGAATATGGACCTTCCCTTGGAGTTCCAAAGTAGGACAATTAACTTGCTGAACAACTGACAGCTGCTTCTGATACATTAGCACTCTTGCAACATAGGAATGAGTACAATTTTTTACAATTTTCAAATTTATATATTCGCCATTCTTTCAAAACTCTGCCCTTCTTTATTTCTATCAGATAAACATGGAAAATACTCTTTCCCAGTTAACAAGAGTTTGCAGTCACAGCAGCATTTACATATATTGCTTTTCTGCATTTATGGCATTATTGCTGTCAATATTAATATTCTGATTAATACTACATGTTTAATTTTAAATTGCAATTCCAGTTACATTTGTCTTGATTGTTATAATGTATCTGAATGTCATTGCATCTCATTTTCTGTGAGGCTGCCAGATATTGTATTAGTGGGTGGTTCCCAAGGATAAAATTTAAATTTAAGATTGTTTGGGTTTACAGTGTTCATCTCACAACTACCGATATACACTGCTCTCTATTAGAAGTATGACATTGGTGCACTTCATGTATTAATTTTGCTGCACAGTGCCTTCATGTGCAAACTCATGTAGAGAGCTAATGTCTGATATTGACCTAGAACAGCTAAATATTCACAAAATAGTATTTGATTTGCTAATTTTTGCTAATAAGTGCATCCACATTATTTATTTTTAGCTGTTAAGACTTTCAGAGTGGGCTTTGATATCCAGTTATATACTTAAATATATCACAATGTGCTAACCTGCTGTTCAGTTCATTAAATGATAACAGACCTTAGATTAAGGCCACCTTGCAAAAGGGAAAAACAAAAGGTCTTTTAGAGCACCAAGCTGAACATTGCACATTAAAAGATTCCCTATTTTCTCCTTAAAATATGGACTTTGTAAAAGAAGAAATAACTAGCAGTACAGCAGACATGTGAACTCATCTTTTATTCTGCCAGAATCCATAATTCGGTTGATAAACATGGTGAAGTTCTAGTTCTGTGTCTCTCAGAAGGTTAGATTATAATATAGCAATGTATTCCACATTATATTCTGCTGTATTGAACTGGTAGATCACTGAGCAGAAATTACCAGCAAATCCAAATTCTTCAGTTATTTTAATGTATCTCTTCTGGTTTCAGAGATCTACAGAGGTCTTACAGGAAAGGAAAAAATCTGTTCTTGCCCTTACATTACCTATTTTTATTCCACCAAAAAATAAAAGAATAGGGGAAAAATAGAATTAAAAAAGGAATTATTATTGTATGGTAACTCTTCAGTCTGTTCCCTACTGGCACTCTAAATTGTTCATCTGACCTCAAGTACAATATTCTTCAATGGTCCATTCATTTTCTTTACTGAGAAATTTATACTGTGAGGCTTGGTGCCAGTATTTATCTATTAGGTTTCTTAAATTCAGACTATGAAAGAGCTTTCAGTTTTGAGTAAAATAGACTAGTTTCTCTTACATTTTCACAGAACTTCTCTTAACTAGGACTAGCATGTATTTGTCTTAGCAACCTAATGCACTTTATTAAAGCACTCATACGGATTTACTTATAAGTTATAGTACACATCTAGATACACACATTTAAAAATTTCTGGTTTGATACAAAGAAATAAGAAATTTGCACAATTACTAAAAGAAGAAGATCTCATACTAGTAAATCAAAATTTTTCATGGAAAAAAGGGAAACTAGGTCAGATGCATAAACAGCACTATTAAATCTACTGACATATCATGATTTTTCACCAGAATTACAGATTTTTTTAATTATGAAAAGTAAAGTTCAGGAAAAAAAAACTGTTCAGTGTGTTTCTATAAAACATGAATTGTTTTTTAAAAAAATCATTTGAAAGAACAGCTAGCTGCAGAAACAGATTCTCTTTTTTAATTTTACGTTGGTTCCTGCTTCTTAAACTCATGAATAGAATTTTTTAAATATGAAAGTTAAATACAGTGTGATTTATTTTCATATCTAGACTTATACTTGAGATCTTGGGAAGCTTTCATAAGAAGCTAAAAAAATTCTGCAGCCAATTACCACTACAGATGTGACAGATTCAGAAATTATTCATATAGTCTAGAGCTTAAAAGCACAAGATCCCCAGCAAATTTTACAGGGTAGAAGACAAGTAGTCATTAAATCCTCAATTCACTCACACCACTGTACAATATAAAAAATTATACAAGAACCCCCAAGATGTGGCTAGCCATATGGTTTGCCAACATTTAATACTTCGCTGATGAGAGATAAGAAGGGTAAGGCTGTATTCCATTAAAAAAACAATTAGAAATTTTATAACTACAAAATTGGGGTTATTATAGTGCAGCTGTAATTTGCTTTTCATTAAAACAATCTTTGACTATGCTTTTTAACATATGAACTTACTGCAACAGGGACTCTCACAAAGTAACATCAGACTATTTTTCTTATTTAAATACCGAATGAGTAATACCCCCACGTATGAGGAATGGAAAAAAAATAGATAATTTGTTCAATTAGGAAACCCTGAGATTCCTTTAGGATGAAGCTCAGATTTTTTTTCCTCATTAACACTTGCAGGCTTGCCACGTACTTCTCCATAGTACAGCACAATTGCAGACCAGAGGATCACTCTCTCTACTCTGGTGTTGCCAACAGCAGCATTTTGTCTAAGGCACAAATGCTGGATGAAACAAATTTTTTTTAACAGACTATGATGATAAAAATAGCAACTCAACTTCTTCTAGTAGTCATAGCCAAGAGACAGAATTTCTTTATCTTTCACTTGATCACATCCTTTAAGATCTCTTGTAGCTTACTGTGGCTATTCTTCTCTTGATTGAGCTATGAGAACCATTGCATAGACACCATTCTCAATTGTTTGGTTTTCTATAGAACAGTATAACAATTCCACAAAAGCAGCTTTAAGACCTAGGGAAAATATAAAGAAAGGCAAGAAGGAGAAAAGATAGTTATGTATAATCAGAATTTCAGTTCCATCTGTGCTGCAGGCTACATAGGCTCTGCTGGATCAGGCAGAAGATGTAGAGGATAGCAGGTGCAGCACTGAGGGTTTGAGTTTTATCAGTCATCTATGAAAGCTTTTCTACCTAAAGAGATTTGAAATAGGGAAGGTTAGGAAACAGATAAAACGTATGAAAACTGCACCAGAATAGTGGTGAGGGCTTATGGGGTATTTGTGGTGTACTTTCATGTTTGGCTGATTTTTTGTTTTGTTTTTAATTTTTGATTTCTCTCATCCAGTTCCCAACTGGTTTTTGTAAATGTGTAAGAGGAGCTAAGGGTAAACTTCTTTTTAAGTGATGCTTCTAACCCACCTCTGTTCAAGTTTTACATTCAAAAACTTGCCTCCTTAGTATTCCTGTTGCTCTGTACCCCTATTTAAATTAAATCACCTACTCAGAAAAATGCAGCATATATCTCACTGCGTTACTTTGTAGTTCCAGGCTTGACCAGCATGGTCTGAAAAGGAAATATGTTCTGACCTCCTCCTAGTGGCCCAGGCCAGCAAAAAAACTGAGCAAACCTTCAGCATACAGCCTCTTGTGTCTGTTGTGGGTAGCAACCAAATTGCAGGCCTGCAAAGGGGCATTTCTATGAAATCCTTGCAAATCTGGGGTCTGTGTTCGCAGTGGATGTAATTGTCGTATTGTATATAACCACTGATCATCAATCATGATATTTCACCCATAAAGAAAAAACCCAAAGAAAACTACTGGCCCAGGACAAGGAAGAACAGTATTTTTATTAACAATTTTCACTGGCAAGTCTGTATTATAGCTCTGTCGGATGTGACTCTTCAGGTAGGAAGTCTTTTTGAAAAGCAACTCTGCTTTGATTTCATGGCAATGATACAGTCACTTATCACAATGATAAGAAGCCACTATAGATGAAGAGCGCAAATTGTATCAGACAGCTTTTATGCCGTTTCTTCAAGAATTAAAGTCCAGGCTAGGATTTGTGACAATGACAGAGGTAAGGTTTTTATCACATAAAAGAAAATCTTACTCCTGACCAGACCAATTTTTTCAGTAATAGCTATGATTTTGATGCACTTCTACCATAAAAGCGTGTGACAAAGTGACCTGTCACTTGAAAACAGGGCTGGGGGAGGAGATGAAGAACAGAAAACTAATAGTCCACAGTCTGCTGTTCTACTCATCTTTTAAGAACTCCATGAGCTACAAAGTACATGGGTTTTTCCACTTGAAAAAATTGACTACCTTTAAAATCATCAATTTCCCAGAAAGACATATACAAGAGAGTAAATCAGACTACAAGCCTTTAGAACAATTTCTTTTCAGACAAAATGAAAGCTGAAAGGCTGCATAAATGGTGTTTCACTGGAGTTATAACATGATAGCCAAGTTGTTGATTTCCTGTACAGTAAAATCCAATTGGCAAGGAGAGAAAGCACTGCATTTCCCAGGTTGAGACAAGATATGCCTGGCTATCTGGAGTCATTACATCTGGCAACTCCAGCAGAGGTGGAATGGGAAGTTATCCATTATGTTCTGAGCTTGTATTTGTTCTTTCTGAGGAGGGCTAGGCCTTTCTGGATTGTGGGGGGAATCTTTCAGGGTGAAGTGAGGGAATATCAGAAGGAGGGAATATCAGAAAAATATCCTAAGTCCTATGCAATGCTATTTGGCTGAGCTCAGCTAAACACTGCTCTTTTCACATTTAAAAAAAAGAAAATTGAGAAACCAAGTTTGATCCACAAACTGGAGACCCAAATGTGCCATCTATTATTCCGTCTGAGTCCAGAGATCATGAAAGCCCAGTGTAGTCACTGCCACTGGTAAGTGTCAAGTTTGACACTAATATGAGCAAGCCAAGATTCATGATCATGCCTAATGGTAACAATGTCTTGATGATCCTTGAATTTCCTATTGCTACTGATATTCAGTTACTGAGATTCATCCAAAACTAAACTTCTGGTCAGTCAATCAGTATGAAAATGCAAAAGCCCTTCTTGTTTCTTCCGTAGGACTACACCTTGACTATGTACTTTCAGCAGTCCTGGAGGGATAAAAGGCTCTCTTATTCTGGAATA
>WBNQ01018303.1:0-12610 GCA_013401375.1 Spizella passerina
TATTATTATTATTATCATAATCAGATTAAAAATCCTAACCCCTACCCATTGCTGCATGAAGGGAGACAGGAAAAGAGAAAACAGAGCTTTAGTTTCCTGAGTTTTCTCCATAATTCCCAATGCTTGGATTTTAAGAAGGATTTTATAAGAACATCTGCCATTGTCCAAGAGGGCTCTGGTGAATTTGTGCTGTGGCAGAGTTACTTTAATAAATTCTGGGAATTTTTGTCTGAAATTACCCTTAAATTAACATCAGGTCCTTCTTCAGGTGATAAGCAGCTCTCAGGAAGAAGGTACCAGAGTTTCTCTCCTTTTCCTCCCTTCTGACAAAGGAAATTCCTCTTTGCTGTCTTCAAGGAAGTAATTTTTACAATCCTAACGTGGAAAATAAAAAGCTCAGAAACTTTATTTTTCCTAATTTTATTTTTATGGAGGTATTTTCTCTGTCTTTGCAGCTTCATCAACGCTCTAACAACCAATAACTTCTTCAAAAGGAATTTATTTTTTTCCAGGATTTTCTTGTTTTTTGCTGATATGGGAGTGAGGAAAGAATTCAGCTGTATCTCTTCATCTCCACTGGAAGGAAAGAAATTAGACAGATATATTACAAGCCTTATCTTATCCCCTGTGTCTCACACATGTGTTATTGGAGGGAAATTTCAGTTCAGGGAACATGTGAAAAGTTAAAGGAGGATAAGGGTAGTCAGGGGACAGGGATGAGGTGGTGGGGAGAGTTTGGTTGCAGAGAAAATGCAAATTATTGCTCAGAAAAGGAAAGATGGAGCTGCCATTTCCACTCTTTCACCTTTTCCTATCAGAAATAAATTAATTCTTTTTTTCCCCTAACCTGCCAAGGGTGAAAAGGGGTGACTCTCAGCAGAAAAAATTGGGGAAAACATTTAATCCCTCAGAAATTCTGCTGCTAGGCTCACTTTTTATCATGAACCCTCACAATGCAACATGCTGCTCTCTTATTTTTCTGTCCATGGCTACAAAATTTTGCTTTTTATTAAATGAAGCTATTAAATACTAGAAAACAAGTTTTGTCCATTTTCATAATTCCATACCATAAAAGCCTCCATGCTTTCATATCTAAAACAAGCCCAATATTGGGAATATTGTCAGGATTAAGATTATGGATTTGTTCTGCCAGTCAGAAATACCCTAATCCATATCAATTCCCTCCCATACTCCAAGTTTGCTCTCCTAAGGACAGATTTCTTTGTTGCTGTTCTCTTTAAAGAGAAAAAAAATATTTTGCTAAGAGATATTGAAGTCAAGCCTCCGATGTTTTTTTGCTCACTTGCTGAGAATTCAAGAAACCTTATTACTGCTGAGCAGGGAGTGTCAGGTTTAAACTGCAGGACTGTGGAAGTTTTAGGATAATTACAGACAGGGGCTTCCAAATTCACCTTTTTTTAAAATTTTCTGTTTAGTGTTTCCTATGCTTCATATTGAATATTTCAGATAAATTATTCTGGTGATTAGAGAAAATAGGGTGAAGAAGGGTAGAATTTATTTTAGAAATTAAGACATCACTTTGTGCCCAAACAACTTTAATGGTTTTATCTATGGGGGAAAAATGCATTTCATGAGTTCCCCTCTTTTATTGCATTCTCTGCCATAATGTAGAAAAACAACAGAAAATGTGGCAATTCTGTAATGAAGACAAAGAGTTTTTATGGATGAATTTTGATGAGGAAGGCTGAAGGAAATTGTTTGCTCCCAGCCAGGGCAGCAAGGGCTGAGGGAGGTTCCAGAAGCAGCCAGGGCAGGGTCGCCTTCCCCTGACCTTGTCGTCTCATTAAAGGGGGATATTCAGAATTCCATATTCAGCCCCCTGTGGACTCCTCTGGGTCTCAGCTTTCTGTCTCTGGCAGGAACTGGTGCTGATGCCAACTTTTGCATTGACACAGATTGGAGTTGACACTGGCAGAGATTCTTTTCCAATAAATTTGACACCAGACACCAGAAATGTTTGCCACGAGGCGAGACTGTTCTCCAACCGCTCTCCATCCCACCAGTGCAGATCTCTCCTAAAAAAAAAATAAAATAAATCTGTCAGCTTAACTCTCTGCAGCTTCTTTTGCTGAATAACACCTTCCTGCAAGGGGAAGTGCAGTGAGTGAGAGGTGATTGGGGAGCACTGCCAGCCTGCAGTGGCACTCAGGATTTAGGCACTGGGTGTTTCCAGCCCACCTGATGCCGTGGCAAATGGAGTTCTACCACGAGAGTCCACCCCTGGAAGCTGCCAGCTGCTGGCTGCTCCATCCCTTGTGCCTTCAGGAGTTTTAACAAGACGTTTCTGGTCTGTAATCAATGTAAACTTCCCATGCAAAATCTGGTGGAATGTCCTGATTGCCGAGTAAAACGCTCAGCGCCGCGTTTTCTCTCGAAGCACAATGTTCCCTGCTTTAGCCACGGCTCTGGAAATGAGAGCAGCCTCCAATATCTCCTTTTGCCATCTAACATGTTTTCAAACAGGATGGAGCTGGCAGGTGAGATATCAAACAGAGAGCAGCCAGCACAGCTGGAGTATTTTGGAATCAAAATGCATCCCAGAGCCTTATCGCCCTCGGCAGCGTCTCAGCCCCACTCCTGTTGATACATACCCATAAGCTTTGGATTAGGTTTCTGCAAAGCCAGGAAGCTGTCAGCCTCAGCAGGACTCAGGCACGGGAGAAAAGTTATTTCCATGCATAAATCCTTCAAAATGAGCCCCTGGGTGTGTTCACACGTGATATTTTTAGTGTTATTGTCATTGTTAATAAGTGAACTAGTAATTAAGCTGTATTAAAAATATCTGTTGGCTCTGCACTATTTATTGAGTCATTTGATTGGGAGACACAGCAACTGGTTGATGGAGTTTTATTTAATATTAAATAAATATATGTATTTAATGTTTAACAGCATAGCCCGGCCTGACATTGTGGTGTTCACAGGTGCGCAGGGGTGAGCAAGGCACCCCTGGAAATAAAGATCAGTGACTCAGAAAGGAAACCAAGGAGGGCTCAGGAGTGCCTAAATCCGGTGGTGTTTGCATTTGACCCTTGCAGGCTTTTGGGGTGAGGATGGATGGTCAACAGCAAGTGCCCAAAATCCTCAGCTGTCCATGGTGTGGTACCTGTTACTTCCCATGGGGATCAGGGCTGCTCACTGTGCCAGTGGAACCCCAGAAATGGCTGAGTTGATGCTGTGCTGCACCTCAGCCTCATCACACTGGACCAAGTCACGTCCCCTGAGGCAGGTTTCTGGAGTCAGGTTTGTGTTTGCGCCTCCTCCCAGAGGAGTGACTGCTCCCCCAGCTCAGAGCACATGGAAACACCTGGAGGGCCACCAGCACTGATGTGTCCCCAGCTCCTCTAACACAAAACTAACTTCTTTCTCCTGCGTTTTGAGCAAAACAACCCAACATTGTGATGCTGTCCCCTGCCTTGACTTGAACCCAGGCCTACCAGCTGCAAATCCACCAGCAAATACCTGCTTTCTATTGAAAGCTGCCTAACTGGCTGCTGTTCCTGCTCCTCCAGCTGAATTTGCATTAAAGAAAGACCTGCAATCCTTGGCATTCCCTGTCCTGCTCCACATTTAGCCTATGGAGCTGGCAGCGCTCTTGAACGCCCACATCTGTCTGTGCTGGCCACAGCTGATTTATGTTTAATATCTCAAAGGCATGCGGTGCCAGTCCCACGTCGAGCTCTGGATTGTGGTGGTCCGTCTGTATTTGTTGAAATTGGGCCCAAAGAAGCTGGCTTGGAGCAGAGACTGCGAGGAATGTGAGCCAGTGGCCGTCCAGACAGCTCTGTCAGCAAGCTCAGGAAACTGGCTGAAAAATACTGGGAAGAGGCCCAGATTTCAAACAACCTGTGGAGCTCTCATGAGAACACACTGTTTTAAAACAGAAAGTTGAGTGATATTCTTAATTACAGATTAAAAAAAAAAAAATGTTAATGATGGCCTTTGCCCTTGCAGAACACAAGGCGCGTTCTCCAAATTCATGGAATGAGCGCCCATCATCCTCTGGTGTGGAGGTTTCTTCTCTGTGCCCTGCACTGAGCATTTTTAATTCCCAGGCAGAGATAAAGATCAGGACACTCTTGGGAGTCTCACAGCTGTGGGACTTGTGGATCTTTACACTGGCCTTATAAAGAAATATTTGCCTCAGGGGTTCCATTTGTGTCACCACCACTGCCCAGCTCAGAGCTGAGGGTGGGTTTGGCTTTTCCAAGCTGTCCTCCCATAAACCAGAAAGCCACCAGCCCAAGAGCTCAGATCCAAAGGGTTTTATCTCCTGAACTAATGAGCTCCATGGTCTTACACCAGGGACAGGATGATGTGAGCACAGAGGATTTAACCAAGAGATATTGAAGTCAAGCCTCTGATGTTTTTTGGGGGGAAAGGGGTGAAATGTAAGAGTCTGGGCTGTCTGCTGGATGATCTAATGGTCCCTTTTGCTCTTAAATTTTATGAATTTAGTGGAATCAGGCTCATTGAGTTGATCAGAGTTTAGCCTGGGAGAATGGAACACAGCTTTTAATCAGGAAGAGGCACCTTGTGCCCTGCCTGCAGTTGAATTGCACTTGGATGCTTTCTCTTGAGAAATCCTCCTTGGGTTTTTTGCTCTTTATTTATTGGTCATGGGACTGGGTCAGCATATCTGGAGCTTGGGAAATGGCACAGATTTAATGTTAGACCACAATTTGTTATATCTGTATATGTTGGGACAGTGTTTCATGGCTTTTTCAGGGCAGGAAGTGACTGTCCCATATCCTGACTTGCACAGAGCTTGCAAAAACAGGTATGACTTCCCTTGGGTTTAATTCATAGCTTACTTGATTTTATAAGATTTTCTCTCTATTAAAAAGTACTCAGAGGATGAGTTTTACAACATTGAAAGGCACTGCTAATAAAATGTAAACTGGGAAAAATGAAAGTCAAACTTGGTAAGAGTAAAGAGTTTTATTTCATTTGAAAATATTGCATATGAAGGAAAAGATATTTTCTCCCTCTATTTATAAACTGATATTATTATTCCACATGTCAGGGCTCTACAGATTTCTTTGAAAATCAGTGATGACATTAGAAAGAGTAAATAGACAAAAACACATTAAAAATTAGCTCTTGATAGTGACTCAGGGTTTAATAGCATAAAACCTTCCTTGTGGTATTTGGTAGAGGCTAAAATTATCTTGCTCTGTCAAACTTTAACTATCAGTGAGTTAGACAGGAATTGTCTGATAAATACAGACAATATAAATTAAAATACAATATTTTAATTTACCAAAATGCTTCTTTTGGTCAGCAGCTCGGTGGCCATGATTTGTGCCAGCTGGCCTAGAAACTGTGAAAATTAACTTTACTGCTCAGTCCTGACTCTCTGGTAAAAGTGTGTTTGAAGAATAAAGTTGGGAGGGAAGGAGAGGATTTGGGAAGTTTCAAGTGTAATGGAAAACCAGTGAAACAGAGCCCTGGATTATTTAATATTCATGTTTAGTACCTCTGGATCCCCACAGGCTGCTGTATGGACAGCATTAAACTCTGGCCTTGATGGAGAGCTCTGCACAATTTAATAAGCTCTGGACAAAACCTCAAATTACCAGTCCAGAAATAAGGAACTGCAAAGAACTTCTGGGGTCTGCTTCCTCTTTTTAATTACTTCGCTCCTTACTCTGCTACTTCTGCAGGAAGTTTGTTCCAGAGACTTTTGCTGCCAATGGAAATGCCTTGCTCTAAAGAGACCACCAAATTCAGCAAACTGGACATTTTCAGATCATTCATTTCCCCTCTAAACCCACAAATGCCTGGCTGGCCAGCATGTGCTGTGTAAGTCAATATTGCCCTTGATCCAGGGAGTTTTCCCTGCTCCCAAAATGTTTCCCTGGATGAATTCCCAGGGACAGTGGTGTCCCTGCTCCACCTCTGCTTGGCTGAGATGAGGAGAGCAAGGTCCCCATTCCAGGGAACGTCCTCATGGCTTCCCATCCAGGTCTGCCTTTTCCTCTATTTTCCCAGAAATTGGAGTGGAATGGAATGGAATGGAATGGAATGGAATGGAATAGAATAGAATAGAATAGAATAGAATAGAATGGAATAGAATAGAATAGAATGGAATAGAATAGAATAGAATAGAATAGAATAGAATAGAATAGAATAGAATAGAATAGAATAGAACTGAACTCTGACTTGCAGAAATCCTCACTCTCATTCCCTCAGCTTGCTATCTCCCAGTGTTAAATCTATTTTTTTTTATATTACTTCAGCTTTCAGGGTCCTCTGGTTCCTTACACTGAGCCTCTTTTCCAAGGTTCAAGTCTCCAGAATTAATTTGGATTCACTGTCTAATATTGTCTAAACTTTGGTGCTGTGGTTCTTGAGAACACCACTTAAAATTGGTCTCAAGATGGATCTTTGGAAATTGATATAAACTCCAGACACTCCAGACAATGGGATCAGCTCCCTTTTTGCAGGTTTTGCTCTGGGTTTCCTTCTGAGATACAATTTGCTCCCTTCTGATTCATTTAAAATCAAAGTCTTCCTCTGGAGCATGAGGTGCTGTTTAGAGAATGTGAAAAGATCAGGGAAAGGCTTTATATTAAAATTGCCTAAGGTAGGCTCACATCACATTTTGTTTCTTTCTTTACCTCAATGTCCATTTTCACCCTTATTCCCTCCTTTAATTCCTGAAATTTTCAGATGACCAGGACCAACTGCAGCTGCTCAGGTAACCACAGATGGAAACATTTCTACCAGGCCATTTTTTCCACTTTTCTGGGTGATGATATTTCCCTTCTGTGCCTGATTTCAGCACACTGAATCCTCTGAATTTTCTTCCCCCCTCCAATGTGGGGACTTCCCACCCACTCCTGCACCCTCCAGCCTTCACCCCATGTTCTGTACACTCTTTCTTGCTGAAAACACATTCAGTGAACTCATTTAATTTTGGGAATTATGCTCAGTTACTCTCAACCCCAACACCATCCTCACTGCACAGCAAACCCACGTCATCTTTTCTGGTTCTCCTTTTATTCTTCTGGTGGAGGAACTTCTGTTGTTTATTTTAATATCCTTTGCAAGGTCTAACTCAGCTTGACTTTTGGCAGTTCTCGCTTTACCCCTGCGCTTGCTGACCTCTAAAATGCAGCTTCCTTTGCAGATTCATCTCTTTTTCCACTCCTATCCCTGACAGACCCTATGGAGCGAGCCTGTGAGTTCCAAACCCTTCAGGCTTTTCCTCTCTTGTTTGCAACGTGAGTCCCCACATCAGTTTTCCACTTGTGGTGCAAAGAATTTTCAAACATCCTGCAAGAACAGGTCAGCAAAAGCTTGGCTGGAGCTGCTTGCCCTAATCAGAGCCTTTCATAATCAGAGATCCCTCTCTGAAATAAAATTGATCAAACAAGAAACCCTCACAGCCACAAACTCTGGGGTTTTTATTTATTCCCTCTCTATTTGGATCTCCTCACAGTGGCTGAGGTTTTATTCTGATGCTCAACCTCCTTTTTGAGAAGATTATCTCTAAGTACCCACCCCCCAAAAAAATAAGAAAAGTTTAAAATGCATTTATTTTTTGTGATTTTATGGTCAAGGTATCTGCTGGTGATCACACCCCAGGTAAAAATAATTTGCTGTTACTGATGGTGTTCATCCTCCATGTGTCTCCCATGTTCAAACAATTTCTTGTGGTATTACATTATCTAAAACCATTTCAGGTCTTTTTTCAAACCCTGAAACTAGAACAATTCTCTGAGAATTAAAGATAGGGCACTAATTTGAGCTTGAAATTGCTGAAATGATGGCAGATAATAGGGTGTCCCTAAAAACAGACCAAGGCACTGCAAGGGGATGAACTGAAATGTCAAAAAATGAATAAATTAAACAATACCAGCACTGAACCTGGGAAGATCCTGCATTTATACGGCTGCTTACATCCACAGGAACTTAATATGGTTTAGAGAATAAATAAATTTACTCTCTAAATCTCTCATACACTGGGGTATAGCAAGAAAATACATAAAATTATTGACTTCAGAGAAGTGAAGAAAAAGCTGCTTGCACTGAAAGCAGGAATGACTTCCTTCCTTCCAAGAGCCTTCCATGATATTTTCTGAAAGAAACTTCTATAATATTGTCTAAGGGCTTATCCCTGCAAGGAGGTAAAGAAATGAAAGTTACTCATTTCTTGGGTTGCCTGAAAGCATTTTTCCAAACCATTATTTGACCAAAAATGAAAGGCTTTATTTAGTTCAGTGAGTTTTTCCAAAAGGTGTCTGCTTTGGTTGCCTTCATTTTTGATTAGGAGCTCGCAAGGTCTCTGCAATATTTCCAATGAAAACTGGGAGATGTGGCCTCTCTTAGTCATCCTGTAATTTTTTTTTTTTGCATAATTTTGCTTTTGTGGTGGAATTTTGTAAATGCATGAGTAATTTTCAGGAAAAACAAACATTTTTTTTCCTTTTTAGTTTTTTTTTATTTTACAAACATCTCCCTGGGATAATAATGTGCCCTTGTTGAAATCTGGTGCTGAAACCAGCTCCATTTTTCCTTCCCAGTGCCACCAGTTTCTCAGAGACCATGGAACAAAAAATTAGACGAGCACGCAGCTCCTCTCCCACAGAAATGCCAAACTGCAAATGGAATGGAACAGCTGAAACTCCCAGCGAGAGGCACGAGGGCTGAGCTTGCACAATCAGGGTTTCATCCTCTGGCACTATTTGTTTTAGGCTTGCAAAATCTGCACAAATATCCAGAGATTGTATTTATCCAGCACCTCCGCCACGGGACGTCGTGGGGGCCTAAGGAATGTGTTCAGGAAGGGATTATGCCAATTGTTGGTGAATAAATTCACCAAAAATGGGAGTCTGGATGTGATATTTGGTTTATTTTGTTCCTGGGCTGCTGGGAGCTGGAAGGACAAAGCAGGGGAAGGATCATTCTGTTCTTGTCCTTGTTTTTAACTTCTTTTCCTTAACCAATAAATGTCTGCTACTAATAGAGCCCCACGATGATGATTGTTGTGATTATTACAAATGATCCGTGTCTAATTTGAATTTTAAAAGTAACTACATTCAGATCTATTTTCTCATGTTTCTTGCAACTCTGAAGCCTTCCAATCCAGACTGGCTTTTCCAATCAAACATAATTTCATCAGGAAAAACAGATTATTTCAATAGCAGACTGGATTGCTTCACAATCCCATTCAAAATATCTGGTACTGTCCATGAGGAATAAATCACTTAATCATTACTCAACCATGGAAGAATTTGATGGACACCCTTCCTGATTTTGATGTCATCTAATCATTCTTGGAAATTACCAATGAAGGATTTGATCCCACAGCTGTTAATTAACTCATTCCTTCTCTCTCATGACTCCTTTACTAATTTTACATCCACCAAGAGATGCTTTGGGGGGATTTTCTCCTTGTCCAGCTGGGACAGCCATGTTATCATCACTTGATTTTTCAGCCTTAATTGGTTTGAGCTTGGACTTGATGATCTAAAAGGTCTTTTCCAACCTAGGTATTTCTGCAGTTCCGTCATTCTGTAATCATTAGTTTTGGTGGAACTTGTTGAGATTGTGACAAGTCTCTTCTTTTTTTAAAAGTTCTCCTTAAGTTGACTTTGAGTTACAGTTAAAGTTGGTGGCACACATGGCATCAGTGTCTTGTTCCTCTTTGTAGATCAGAAATGAGTATTCAACAAGAATTAAATTCACTGAGACACAACTAGAAAGTTTCCACCACTGTTTTGTCATTATACTTCAATTCTTATAGACCCTCACAAAGCAAAATGTTTAAGGCTTTATTTAGATGCTGAAATGTGTTGATGAACACAGATGGACTTAAGAACATGCTTAAAGTCAAGTGCATAAGCAAACATTCTGCTGAATGAGCCCAAATGATTGCAGAGTGTGATTTCCCCTTCTTAAATACAAATGAATGCTCACAAAGGTATTTTGCATTTATTTCCCATATGGTGTTTGGACAAGCAAGCAGGGGAGCAGCACAGTCTGCTGCAGTCACAAATAAATACTGCAAAGAATGTTTCATGCTCTGGATCCATCTTTCACAGGGGCAGAACATTTGGGGAATGAGGATTCCAGCAGATTTTGGCATCAGGAAATAGCAGCAGTGCCATGGGAGCTGCCTGGTTTTGGCAGTAATCAATTAGTGAACATCAGCTTGATTTAAGATTTATACAAAGATTTCTATCTATATTAAAGCAAAAATATTTTAGAAGGTCCATTTAAAATAATGGTCTTTCATGAGAAAAAAATTACATTAGTTTTTAGTAAATTAGGATATTTTTGGTGCTAATTTTTTGGTTAATTAGGATATTTTTAATGCCGGTAAGTTTCCTGGATCATTGCACAGGAGACATTAAACTTTGCCCTTGCTGAACAAAGCAAATTGCTGGTCAACAAACATAATGGCAATGGGCTCACAAATGCCATCCTTACTCAGGTGAGCTTTCTCCTGGCTCCAAAGAGAATTTTACCTTTGAAAAACAAGAATTAAAACTTCAGGATCAGGCCTAGGGTTGGTCCCAAACAACGCAAAGAGTCTTTTTGGATCAGTGTTTATTGCACTTTCCTGACACCATCAGTATTTTGCATCCCTTCTATGAAAAGAGAGAAAAATTTCCAGAAAATTAGGGATTTCTTTAATCTTTTGGGGTCTGCTGCACTTTCCTGACACCATCAGTATTTTGCATCCCTTCTATGAAAAGAGAGAAAAATTTCCAGAAAATTAGGGATTTCTTTAATTTTTTGGGGTCTGCTGTGCCCAAAGCATGGCAGATCAGTCTCTCTTGTGCTCTACAGCCAGGCAATGGGCATTCACTCCTTTCCTTCATTAAACTGGAGACCTTGGTGGGCTGCTGGAAAATTTAAAAAAAAATAAAATGAGGAAAGGGGTACTGGAGAGGGGAGGGTGAGCGCATGAGAGAAGCACATGTTCACGGTGCCTGTGTATGAACAGCAAGCTTTTGGCCTGACATTTATTGAAAAAATAGATCTTACACTGTATCCACCCATCACCTGTTGAGAAACACTGACCCCATTACAGAGGTTGGATTTACACTGGCTCTGTATAACACCCTATAAAGGAGGCCACTGGTGCAAAAGATTAAAGAATGCTGTTAAGTAAGTTGTTTTATTTCTTTTGAGACCGAAAGAAAGCTGCAAAGTGAGAGAAAGCTTTCCTGGGTTATTTACTCTTCATTACCGGGGATCTTGAAGGGCCTTGTATAAACTGCTCCAGTCGGGTCATGACAACACTTTATAAGGTGCAAATGTTGGGGTGGAGCCAGGGCTGCACTGCCGGGGAAGGGAATGGAAAGGTCCCTCCCGAGCCCATGGAAAGTCAGTGCTAATAAAAGCTCGGGGCTTTGGCACGGCCTCCCAGGCACCAGGGGCCCATGAACACCAGTTTGCACCAGCAAAGTGCCCCCTTTGCACACCCTGCCCTCCGTGGAGTTTCTCCAGGTGAACTTCATAAAGTCCTGGTTGGAGCTAAAAATCTCATGTTTAAGGGTTGGGGGGAAAAGAGGGGGGAAAAAACCCAACGTGTTTTTTACAAGCTGCTGTATAATGAATAGCCCATTTCAAGGAATGTGTGAGTTCCTATTAGGGCTCGGTGAGTGCTGCAAAATGTTTTCAGCCCATGTGTGTCCCACTTTTCAGACAAATGGCTTTCTGTGTGTTTGCTGCCTTGTGCTCTCTGCCTTCCCAAAACACCTGTGGGGATGTTGTTCTACCTGGAAAAGGCTGGTGGGGAGATCTCACCTGCCTGGGATAACACCGTGCCTGCCTCTCACCCCTTTCTGTGCAGTCAAAATGAACAAAGCTGAGAACCTTCAGCTGGGAAACTTCAGCTGAGAACCTTCAGCTGGGAACCTTCTGCTGGGAACCTTCAGCTGAGAACCTTCAGCTGGGAACCTTCAGTTTTCTGGGGCCAAGCAGGTTGGAAGGTGAAGCAAGGCTTCCAAAGGGGTGTGAACATTGATGGAGTAGCTACAATCCAAGCTGGGAGATGAAGGATTGACCAGGCGATCCAGCCACATGATTTTGGGGTTGAATATATTGCCTTGAGACATCCTCAAATATCTGAGGCATCTCCAAGGGGATGACAGATTCCACACAGGATCTGTGGGAGACCCTTATCCCAAATATCATTAAACAGCCATTTGTGGCTTGAGCCCTTTGATCACCCTCTGAACAAAGGCTGGCTGGAAAAGTGGGGACTCAGAAAACCCCGGATGAAGGAGACAGAAAAGGGATGTGTCCACTGCTCAAAAGAGGAAAATGCAAAAGAAGCGCAGAGGCAGGAGGTGTTTGCTGTCACCAGCCATGGTGAAGGCTCCTCAGAGCAGTGAGGACCCTGCTAAGAGCTGTTTTGCTCAGTCCTCATTCAGCAGAAGCCTGCAACTCTTCTCAGAATGAGCCCTTTGCTTTGGAGCAGATACAACCCAAAACCCAAATTCCTTCTTCTTATTTTCATGTCTGTCTGAAAAAAAATTTGAACCACAGCTACAAAAAGCTCTGGAGAAGTGGGAAAAGCAGCTCAGGAGGCTCTGGAGGTTCTCTGCTGGCTTTGGGATATCTCATGTCT